>JANFAE010000328.1:0-123067 GCA_024613145.1 Pisolithus marmoratus | reverse complement strand
GGATATAGTACTCCATGACGCCAGCCAATAACATTGCCTCGGTCAGGGGGGACACTATGTCATGGAGACTGCAGGCCGAAACGACTTACCATGTTTATATAAGGCTTGAGTACGAAACAGGGATTGATAAGGTTCAGACATCCGCAATATGAGGGCGGCGGAGCGCTCATGGATCTCCAAGGAATGGACTGACGCACAGAAGCTTAAGATGGGTGGTGCATTGGCAACGACGAGGTTCGAGTGAATGGAGCCCAGCATATGTTCATACTTCCGAGATAAGCTACATACATCGTGCAACATGGCTCAGATCTGGGGGGCGCACGCTGCATATGATAATCAGCAATAGCGGCACCGGTTCGTGACTCGATGTGGTGGCAGAGTGATTGGGATCATACACGAGGTTGGAGAGAGGGCGCTGGTGGCCTGCTTCAGAGACTGAGCCAGCCTGGGAGGGGAACTAATGACACAGCCTATGGACGAGCTATACAAGCTAACTAGTAGGTTTGGAGGTGGTCTTATCAGGCAAACGACCAGTTCCGTCCGATATCTTCATGGAGCCATGCGACCCTGCCGTGAAAGTGGAAATTCGAGAGTTATGGGCGCAGTGACTAGTCGGTGGAAGTTTGACTGACAAGTTGGGTGGAGCGTGAGCGGAGTAAAATCTGGGCTGGGAGTGGTATGAAATTCGGAGCAAGTTATGAAAGACGGCTTCTTGGTTGGACAGTTTCGTAGCCCCGAAAAAGGCCAATGGCGTCAGACATGGCACCTTTTTTCGTGACGGAGGGTGGACATGAGATACCGAGCCACGACATGGTCACCCTGCAAGGGAGGCACTCCGCGGTACATGTTCACTAACGATCAAACTGGGCCCAGTCTACCGATTTGAAAGGGGAACGTTTGGCCGAAGAAGCAAAGCCTCGTTGTTGGCCATGAATTATCCAAATGGCACTGTTGGTCTATGGAGGCAAGCCTCGAGGCATGCGATAATCGATATCGATGGAGGGAGCAGCCTGCATTGTCGTCGCCGATGCATGGGCCCGACCACGTCAAAAACCCGTGCGCCTTTGATGATTGGACAGCCACACAAATTGCGGTCGCTGATTGGAGGATAATAACCTGGTCCGGCGTTTGCCGCGTGTCCCGTTATGGTTATCCCATTCTGCGCCGTCCCTGCCAGCGGCGACCCCCTCCACACACCTC
Source organism: Pisolithus marmoratus (assembly GCA_024613145.1). Taxonomy (NCBI): domain Eukaryota; kingdom Fungi; phylum Basidiomycota; class Agaricomycetes; order Boletales; family Pisolithaceae; genus Pisolithus; species Pisolithus marmoratus. Next base: position 121,867 of record JANFAE010000328.1, on the reverse strand, counting down.
CGTCGACGACGACGACGACGACGACGACGAGGAAGTCTGAGGACGTTCATTGATGGCCAAGAGATAGTGGTGGTGGACATTAGGAGTACAGCATTCGCTTGTGTTGCCATCACAGCCGATATCGAGACGCTCATAAACAACCTGCCTCGGAGGCCATTTTATTGGCTAATACCGCAGCTGCCATCTCATTTATTTATTTATTCTGGTCCTCCTAGTGGATATATTTTCCGGTTGCCATTTAACCATCTCTTGTTGCTGTTCCTGTCTCGTCTTCTTTTTCCGCGCGTCTCCCTTCCCCATGCTCACCGCGTCCTTCCGTCCACCTTCCGGTGGTTGGTACGTCCGTCCTCCCCCAATGCAACACCGAGGAAGGTCTCGCCAGATCTCTGCGGCTGCCAAGGCCAGAGTGGCTTCCGAAGAAAGGAGAGCTCGCCTACTAGATCAGCTGCAACACAGCCACTCTCCCCCCAACCCAACACCATGACCCCCAGTCTCCTCTTGTCCTCTAGTGCCGCGGATGACGCGTGTGCCCTACTGCCATCATCGAGTCATCCAGCGCCGTTCCCCTCACCACTTCCCCCTCGACTGTGTTCGAACGGTCACCATCTCCCGTGCTGGATAGCTCGGTCAACTCGTCTGACTCGTCTACCTCGGCTTCTCTTTCCTCCGACCTTTATGACTCCCCGCCATCGCCTCCCAGCTCACTCGAGGACCAGGTTCAGGAGGCTTACGCGTTGGATGACATACGTCTCGCCAAGACACTTCTCCTCAAGCTCAAAGGCATCGAAGTCACCTCGGACGCTGACCCCAGGATAGACCAAGTCCGCGACGAAGACTTCGACGTCTACTTCGTTCCCTCCGGTCCACTAGTCCTCGAGGAAGCAGACCGGAGAGCCATGGAGGAGACCCAACGGAAACAAAGGGAGTTGGCCGAGAAATCACGGAGATCCATGCGACTAAAGGCGTGCGAGAGTGTGTGGGAGGGAGGGAAACAACGTTTACAGGCAGACAAACTCGCCGCCATGCAAAGACGAGAGCAACAACTCGCAGCTGCAGAGGCCGAGCGGAGACGCGCTGCGCAGAGGCAACAGCGCTACTCAAGGGTGCGAGCATCGAACCGCTATCCTGAATTTTCACTGATGGTAGCGACGTTTCAGGCTCATCCCGAGAGATACTCTTACTCGAAGTCTACACGAGAGGAAACACCTTTTCAGTACACCTTCATGGCACCCACCAAACCCACCTCCACCCGGCAATTCATCCTATCTCCTAAAGCGGCAGGCAAACAGGCAGTCGCCGATTCGCCGAGACCCACGGTGTGTTTCAAGGAGGTTATCAAGTCTATGAACGGCAGGCTCTTCCCTCCTGACGTATCTGAGCAAGTCGAGGATGCTCGGCGTATTGCTGGACTGGACAACACACGACATCGACGTAAAACATCAGCACGTGCCGAGCTGCTCGACGATCTATTACAGCCCGTGGAGCGGAAAGGCAACCGACGGAAGGCGGCAGCTGGCGACGCACCCTGCAGAGGTGCTGCAAATCTTTCGCGGTCTGTCGTTCGTGAATCGGCGCCCATACCTTCACCCCAGTCGACTGAGTCACTGACATCGATGTCCTCTCCGCTATCCTCGCGATCTAACTCGTGGTTCTCATTTGGCAGCTGGAGATCGTCTTGCACCGACGTTACTATCCCAGACACGCAGGTAGCCACTCCATCTGAGTGCTCCTGGCCCGTGCTCTTACCCTCTCTTCATGAGAATCAACGAGACTACCACTACCCGCGTTGTTCATTCGTCCCTATTTCCCTTGAGGAGAGTCCCTTGACCCTGCCGAGGCCATTACAATCCAAACGTCATCCGAGCGGAGATCATGGCAACAGTGTCGTTAGTGCAGATAGGGCGACGAGTTCATCTGACCGAATGCGGCAATCCCTCCTCGACCGGGTTAGCTGTTCGGTCGCGGGATTAGTCGAAGCCGCAAGACACGTACAGACAGCATATGTTTACGTCGCCATGCTGACAGTTGGCCCACCGGTGTCGGCCAATGTCAAGTCTCTACAGCACACTCCACACCGGTCTCGACGGCCGACCCGACCCGAGGGTTATCGTGCGTACACCGGGGACGTGAAGAAGTTCACGTCCCCGGATTCTTCTACACCTATCGACGAGCCTGTTCTGTTTATTCCCCTTGTCGATCTCGCACCGAGGCCGCCAAGCTCTGGTAGTCTGCCACGGAATCGGCTATCGACTGCCGATGCCATCATCATCCCATCGCCGCTCCGTCCCCGTACACCACCTGCGGTGCTTGCCTATCGCCTACGGCCCATCCCAAATCCTGCAGTCCTTCGGCTGCGGGCATTACAGAATGTGATGTGTGCCCGTGGGAAGGAGTGGGAGGGTCGCGCACGCGAAGGTGGGCTTGGGTGCGGCAAGGAGCGTATGCTTGGCGTCGCATTCGAGGGCCGGGGAAGAAGTGGGCTCGGTTGTGAGATACGCTTTGCGCTGGCCTGAGTCTGTGTTTGGATTTGGATTATCATTAAGGTATTCTACCCGCTAGTTCCACTTCAACGGGGAACGGACTATAATGGACATATTTCCCATTTTTAATGCTAATTGTGTCTGTTCTGGTCCCCTCTGTTTTCACCTTTGTCCCTTTGTTGTATGTAACCTTGTTCCGCATCCTTTTGCCAGATAGGTTTAGTGGTCGGCAATCCGTTGTATCTCTACGTCTTATCCGCGATACCCCTGTACATAGCTTCTGAAGTCACATCTGTGCTTTCCCTGTCCACTTCCCTTTGCACCCCTTTCTTTTTCCAACCTACCTTACCTAGACGCTTGCAATCGAACCTCTGGCCCTTAGATTGGGAGAACATTCATGTTCGTCTAGAATTGGCATTAATAGATTGGTATCATGTGCCTAAAAAGTACAGTCGTGCGGGAGATAGGAAAACCATGACACAATCAACGACTCAGATCCAAAGCCGACCCTGCTTGCGACCATGCCTGCTGTGACCATTGCGACGGTGGGATGTTCCGATTCGGACCCACGCTGACAGGTGGTGCCGGTGCAGCTGTTCTAGCGAACATTGGGGGACGACGCGGTGGCTGCATCCGTATCCCAGGTTGGAGTTGAAGTGGTGGCGTGTTCCCAGCCTGGTGTTGCTGCGGTGATTGCGAATGTGACTGTTGCTGTTGCTGTGGGCCCGTAGTATTGATATCCCACCCTTGCCATGGGGCAGTCTCACGAGAGGACTCCTCAAAACCCCACGCACTGAACCGGGACCCTCCCGGTGACATAGATTCGTTCCGCCTCCGTGGCACATCAGAGCGGAGGGCTGCATAGTACCTTCCAATTTCACCACCCTCGCGCTCCATATCCAACACGATACCCTTCTCTTGGAGGCTGCTCGGATCAATACCGAGCATCTTGCGGAGCTCTTCGTTCTCCTGCTGCAATCGTGAGATCTCGGTCTCACGTTCGAGTGCCCAGTCATCCTGAATGATAGGCGGGGCGGAGTCTTCAGAGAGGGCTTGGATGAGCGCGTGCACATCCAAGGGCTCTGAGTCGGAGGTTTCGGGGGCTTCGCCGATCAAAGTGCGGTACAGGGCACGCAGAGCGACTGCAAGGCGTTGCAGGCTATGTGCGGTCTGAGTTTCGCTGACCAGGGACGTGTAGAGGTTTTGTGAGTCGCAAGCGAGGAGTAGACCTTCGTAGTGACGTGTCAGGGTTAGTTCGTGGTGTTGTGCCGCCCACTATGCCAAAAAAAAAAAAAGTGACATAAGAACGACGTCTGAGTTACACCATCAAACGCAAAAAATGGGTACAGACAGCGTGGTGACGAAACTTGGACATGACGGTTTCGAGCGTGTTCTCGTGTTCTTTCAAGAGCATTCCGAGCTGCTTGTTTTCGTGCAAGAGCGTCTGATTTTCGACAATGAGCTGGGCATTGGTGCGTTCTAGCTCGGATTCGAAGACCTCTGTGGGATGACGGGTTCAAGCATCCGGCATGGCTGGTGGACAGAGTACGTACCATTAGATATATCCGTGTTAACACGTCTCAATGCGAAACCTGAGGTAGATTGCGCAGCCTGATCCTGTGATGCCAATATTGTAGCGTTGGGGTGCGTTTGGCTGGGTGAAAAGCAAACCTTGAGCACTGCTGTCCGGGCATTGATAGCGCTGGTTAGCTTCTGGTTTTGGTTGATGGATTCAGCGAGTTCATGTATGATGAGACAGGCTCGGAGGAGGACGTCGTTGTCCATGATCATCATTAGTCGTAGTCGTAGTAGTGGTAGTGGGACCGTGCGAACCCAAGACAATAAGATCATTTCTGACGGAGCAAAACAAGGGTCGGACCCGACTTGACTGCTGCTGTACAACACCAGAAACCCATTCGACGCTCGCTTTTTTCGACCCGTAATCAAAGGAAGTATTTTAGTATTTCTGTTTCAGAGTCACATCCGTATATTCCGTTCTGCAGCTGCCATCTTTTTTTTTTTTCTTTCTTTCTTCTTTCTCTCCCAACACACTTCGGCTCGGCAAGGCATCCCACGTTTTTCAACCCACCGTCAGCTCCAGTATATTGCCAGCACCCTACTACCCCCCCTTCTCCTTTGCATTCATATAATCCTGCGAATTCATGTCTTCCGCTTCGACTTCTGGTCTCTCTGCTGCAGTCACGCGTATCCTCTTCTTGAGCGGGTTTCCAAAGGAACTCAAGACAAGGGACATTCATACCGCATTCGCTGAATGGGAAAACATGGGTGGGGGGTTTAAGATCAAGTGGAGGGACGACACCAGTCTTTTAATTGTCTTCCAAGATGCCTCCGTCGGTGAGCTACTGCTTCACGCCATGCAGCTGTCTCTTACCCTTGCTCACGCACTTTTCATGTCCCTCAGCGAAACGTGCCTATCTCCACACGCTTGCCTTCCCTCCGCCCATCATGACAACCAATTGTGCTGCTGTCATAAGACCATATGACGCACCAGACGCGCAGCTTATCATTCAGGCCGTCAACTCTCGCGGGCTACACAACAACAACCCTTCCCGCTCACACAATATGCGCGCCGCCTCTATCTCCGTCTTTCCAACTCGCAGTGCGAACAATAGTCAGTCCGGTAGCAGCGGTCTTCGGAACGGTATCCAAAACGGCCACGTGCTGAATATGACCATCTCCGAGCATGCACCCAATAGAATTAATGGGCGTGAACCTTCACCAACGCTTCCTTCGCTTCCCTCCCACCCTTCCCTGAACGATCTCATTAATTCCTCCATGCCACCCGAAGATCCCGCTATCGTGCACGCAGAGGGCCCTCCCAAGATCGGTGACCCAGGCAAAAGAATGCTGGGAGCTGCGCTCGGTGTAAGGCACCCTGGCTTGGGACCACGTGCCGTCAACGGAGGCATGACCATGAACGGTGGCCCCGTTGCCAGTTCAACCGGACTGGACAGAGACGTTCAGAAAGCGATGGGTGGTCTTACCATAGCCGAATAGACGTTTCGATGGCACCATGCCAAGGCCTTAGGTCCCTGTAACCTTCTAATCAGCCCTCTCTCCTTTTGGTGAGCGTCCCTTTTGACGTGCCTCTACGTTGTCTCTTCATTCCTACTACATAATCAAGTGTTGTATATTTTCCCTGCTCCTCGGGTGATACTTACTGTAGCACGCCTGCTTGTTCTTCACACGCACCATTCGTTTTCTTGCCTGCAATCATTTCAAGGGGCACATGGTCTCCCACCCTTGTGTTGCTGTGATCAGTTTCGGTTGCTGAGCGGTGTGGGACTCCAAATCTAAAATCACAAAGTTGGTGAGATGGACATCACAAAGGTGTCCATCAAAAAGTCTAAGCCACAAGGAGGCGAACAAAGACGCTCCTTCGTTACCACCGCCCCTGATAGCAGCTGCTAGTGTTACCACATGCAATGACACTGGCTCCCAGTTCCTACTAGCTAGAGGATGGCGACGCGGTAAGGTTGCGGCGCCACCTCAGTGTGAGATGAGCAGATTGCGTCCCTGCACTCGGCTGCAGAGATCTGTACGTTGCCAATCTCTGCCGCAAACGTGACACTTTTTTTTTCTACTCCCCGCAGCCTCGCGGTGTGAACAAGAACAAGGAAAAACGTCAAAAATCACGGAAGAATCACAAGGCCAAGCTGTTGTACCTCATCGATATAGGCGCCGCGTCAGTATGGCGCTGTCAACATGAGGCTCAGGTGCGAGCTTCCCTGTGCTTCCCTCGTTATCCTAGACTTTCACTTGGTCGCCACATCGAACTATTAGATCCCATCCTTTGTGACAGGTAATAATGGGGTGGCGATGTCCGTCTCCAGCCTTCTGACCGCTGATTTACCGGATATATACTGGTGCTGTAACCTCACGAGAAGCACACAAGACTGATTCCAGGGCAATCCATTCTTGAACCGATTCAAAGGGGTGACCCCCTTCGTAAAAGGCCGGCAACGTGTGTCATGCTAATACATACTTATAGACACCACTGGCACGCAACTCAGGTCATTGTGCAATTGCCACTCGGTCCGTGGCGGCCATTTGATAAATGGAAGGTCCTGCCGCAACCCTGATGTCGGATGCGTCCATCACTGATTCTGGAGGGCAAATTCTCCGTCACCTGCCAACGATGGAGGTACACGCATATATATCTACCCCCGCATGCGGTGCGTGCTAGCCCTTCCAATGATATATGTACCACCGTCCCAAGTGTTACCTGCCAATAGGCATATTGGCGTCCCTTTAGACCCATGATCTTTACTGCCCACCATCTGTCCATCACGGATCCTTCCAGTAAATGGGTGTCCCTTTACGGTCAAGGTGATATACCACATTTACATATTATGCTTCTTCCGCTCTGAAACGCGATGGCCACCAACAGATGCCATGCCTGCATACGCACACCTTCCTGGAAGCTCTTCATCGTCGCCAGGAATGTTGCACTCTTATGTTGAACCAGACATGTCGCCCGAATCCAACTTCAATTCTTGGCCGTCGTCTTGGCCGTCGTCTTGGTATTCGCCACAGCAGCTGTCAAAGGCTCCAGCTGCGACCACGCTGAACCCTAAAGCAACCCACTGGACGACATCAGACGTCGCCACCCCCTCGTCTGCTTCATCATATTCCATCCCTACCCCTCTGTCTGCCATGGGGCACTTTGACGTCGCCAACCCTGTGGCACAGAAAGAAGCAGACTTTGACGAATTTGATTACGACGATGACGATGAAGATGACGATTGCGTCAACTTTGAGGACGCCATGATGAGTTCTGAGGAAGATCCGAATGAATTAACCCATACTGGCCAACCAGTGCCGCAGGCCACTAAATCTACTGCGCTGGACGACCAATCAGAATCTACGCAAGCATCGTTCACTTACTCCCATCTCCACCATCAAGGCGACAGCCACTCTGCCGCGCGTGTCATATCCGACCGCAAAATGTCTGCCTCAGCGCCAGGCTACCCAAGCACCTCGCATCACACGCTAGCTGTAGACGAAGCGCAGACATGGTTCCAAAGAGAACAGCTCTCGCATTCCAACGAGGTGTTTCTGGAAACGCCACATCTACAACCGCCGCAGCACATTTATAGCGATCTCGGGATTTCGTCTCATCCGATCGAGATCCCATCTGATGTTGCATTACGTTACCAGCCCTCCTACTATAGCGCAATCAGCTGTACCAACTCGTCCTATCCAATACCCATCATGCAGCCACAGCCTATCCGCCCTATACCACCCATTCCTCTGGACGACTTTACGTCCACCGCGATCAAGAACAACCCATCAGATCCCTGCTTATCTTCCCAGCGCCCACAGACGTTATCGCCACTTCCTTTGCTGTGTCAGCCTGTTTCTGATGCTGTTCGATATCAGCTCCGGAACTCGACATCCACTACCCCATGTTCAGTTGATCCTGAATGCTACGGTGATGATGATGAAGATGCGTCGGAAGGGGCATGTCAAAGTTTATGCATTGACCAGGAACAGCCGATGTCGCAATCCGTCGCGGCCTGCTCCGTGCATGGGCTTATGTACTCCCGTGATTGCAGGAGTATGGCGATAAGATGGCACTAATTGGTAATTTAATTTTCAGGCGAGCACCTCCAGCCAGTTTCCCTCGGGGAGTGTATGTAGCCTGAAGCTTGGTACTTTTTGAACTATCCTAACCCAAGGGCGCGCCATGCAATTGTACTTGTTCTACAATACAACACATTATGTACTACTCTCCTTAGGGCGTGCCGCTGCCTGTATGTTCAATAACAGTAATACTCGACAATTTTCCAATGTAGAAATGACAAATCAACTCTAATATGATTACTCTAACAGCTTCTAAATAGAAAGTTACGTCCACTATCGGATTCCTGCTTCTAAAGCAGCCGTGGCTGGTCTGCCAGCGAGATTGATGGGGAGACATCAGGCTATACCATGCGTGCATGATTTGAGGTGATACCGAATATCCAGCCATGTGCACAAGTGTGCAACAGTCGCACCAGGCGACCGGCGGTGTGCTTGGAGATGGGCCAGCTAAGATGTGAAAAGGAAGTCCACAAAATTTTATAAGCCGCCGCCAGCAGATGCAGTGGCTCGCCTTCTCGACTCGCCACGCGACGCGGCTGACATGGTTCGCACACCATGTCGTTCGCGGACGGGTGAATTGCACTGGCGGAAGGTAGCGAAGCGTGCCTCTGTTTGGTCATGCCAACCCTTGCACCTGACGTGACGTTCTGAACCTCTATTGGCATTTGGCAGAGTAATGCTGTGACTGTTGGCGCAAGATGCGAACGACTTTGGTGTCGATTGGAAACGTTCGGTTTCCTCAGCCTCGAAAGGTATATTTGTGTTTTGCTCGTTTGTAACAGTTGTACAGCCACGAATATCACTGTTTCAAATCGTGAATGTTCAGTTACACGTGAAGATAAGATAAAAACCTGGTATAGTACTCGAACGGGTCGTCTCTTTGTTTGTCCTCAATCGGCAGTTCGTGCTCGACCTCGGGTATCAGAGTATAGAATGGGAAATCGACAGCAAATTGTCCAGAACGAACGACTGGTGATTCGATAACGTGGCTCGTATCCATTGGCGGGGTGGGAAACAGATCATCCAACGTCTGCACGAAAGGTTGATCGGACCCAATTGGCACGCAGCACTCGTAGCTTAATCCGTCTTCGCGTTGTTTCATCGTCATCTTTTGAATATCCTGCTTGATTCGAGCAGGGCAAATTTGTTCGGATCCGAGGATCTTGCCAGAAGACAACCAGACGTTGGTTTCAAGTGAGAGCACCCGGTTCCAGTCTGCCGGTAGCGATGCCTTATCTACAGGGTAGCCATAATCGTAATGAAGTCCAGAGCGATCTTCCACATGTTGCCTATAGGCTCCTATACACTCCTCGATTCCACAGGCAAGGCCGAGGTTGTCGGATAATGCCTGATAGATCGCTTGTGGTTTTGCGCTGAGAAGTGGCCCCGACGCATCCGTGAAGAAGGTAGTGTCGGTGTTCGTAAGGTATAGCGAAGTTGCGTTGCATTCTTGCTGGACGGGTGCCAAGGTAAGGGTTCGCCCGTTGGCTTGAAAATTATAGTCATGACGTCCACGTCGAAATACGAGATCGCCAGCGTCCGGTATCACGGAAAACAATTCATCACAAGGATTGGTCACCGAATAAAATGCACATTCCTCTTCTTCCAGAGAGACGCGAGTTTGATGCAATCGAAGGGGAAGTAGTGGATTCACCGCGCAGTACGTCGGTTGTTCTCGTTGAGTGTTACTCGCGGAAGAATCTTTCGAACATCCAACGTTGATAGGAGCATTCTCGCGAGGACCCGTCTTCAGTTCAGTTGTTCCACGCGATGTTTGACGTTTGGTATTTCGTAGCGCGGCAGGTTTGTTATTACAGTGAGGAGGCGTCCGCAAACTCGGCAAACGAGATCTGTACTGCTGCGCAGAAAGTAGTGCATCAGAAACTTAAGGATGTCATGTCAACAGAAGTTTCCATCCAGTCACTGACCTTTTCTTCCTTAACCACTCGCAAACCACGGCTATGAAAGTAGTCGTAAATATGGCGTCTGTCGACGTTGTATCGCTCTTGGAGCTCTTTTCGAACCGCAAACGAAGGCATTTCGATGTTCCCAGGAACGATAAGCGCTTCCATGTCGCGTACGAGGTCGGGTCCAAGTCGGAGTGCCAGACTCTCAGGATTGACTCGCCGCTTTGCATGGATTATGCTCCTGGAGGCTTGTTGTTCCGCCACGCCGTTGCTCATGGGTATCACTACAGTTGCGTCGTAGGTTACAGGAATGAACGTTCACAAGAAACCCAACTGGGCGTGGACGTTCAACGAATAGTCAAATGACTTGTCTCTGTCGGGCATGTTAAAGGGGTTCTGGTATATATACTAGTACCGACTTGGACTAGTCACATGCGGGATCCTCACGGCGATCGCACCAAATGTACAGAAATGCTCAAACCCCTAGGACCTTTCGCGGGAAAAGTGTCACTTGGCAATCCTCGGATGATCGGACAATTTTCTACGACAGAGTGCCTTTAGAAGTACAAGCTTGCGGCAAACACAACTGCGGGCACATGGATTAGAACCGCGGCGAAGTCAGGAATGAGTCACCTTACTGTCTCTCTTTATCTTTACTTGCGCCTCTTCCATTTTCTTGAACAACTCTGCATCGCCTATGACGCGAGCAGCGTCTCTGACTTCACGGCAAGTCTCATCTAACCGTGTGATAACCCTGACAATGGTGCCCTCAGGGACGTCTGTCAATGCCATGATCTGATCAAACGGCTGTGAAGTGATAGTCAAGCAGCGAGTTGCACCATCGAACGGTTGCGCACCATGCCTTTCGCCCACTCATACACAACTTCCACCAGACCGATTTTGAGTCCAGATTTGAATTCCTCTGCTGGGACTTGATGGTGTTCCTGTACACGCAGAACCTTCTCAGCTATAGCTGTGATGGCCTCTAAGCCCTCCGACAGCTTAGGCGGAATGAGTGGTTCGACGTCCGTTCTTTCTTGAAAAACAAAACACGACAGTAGTGCAACCACTTCCTCCGGTCCATAGGTACCAAGGGTATTCTCGAGAATGAGCTCGGTGAGAATAAGTTCGTTGGCAGAATTTATCTGTGAATGGTCATCATCATCAAGTACGGTGAAATAGATCAAAGACCGAAGTACCTCACACGCCACGCGCCCCTTTAGCTGAACAGTGGAATTTCCGTCGATAAAATTGAGCTCTTTGAGCACCGCAATCCTTTGCTCATAATCAGGGATAAGCTCTAAATTCTGTTCTGAGATTTCCGCCTTCAGCTCGGCGATGTTTTTAGCCAGGACTTTCGTTCCATGCAAAGCGAGATACTGCGAAATGAGTTTTCAGTTAGGTGATACTGGTAATGCAGAAAGATGGCTCACGTGATCTTCGAAGTTCTCGCAAAGTACGCAAGATGCCATCTCGATACTGCGCAAAATTTGATTCCTTTCCCGTAGGGCTTCCTGAAATTCCAGCAGGCGCATACGTCCCCAGTTAACCTCCGGAATGACTTTTCTGGGTAACCATTCTTGGACTGTGGATTGCAAGAGAGTCACTACTTCAAGCATCGGGGATTTCTTGTGGCTTTCAATGATTCCTAAAGCGTCTACCTTCGACTAACCGTTAGATCCTGCCAGCGAACTCGAGGGGTCTTTGAAGTTACCTTGATTGACTTGTTTGTCACCAAGGAGATACTGCTTATTGGCACACTTTCGAGCTGGTACGTCGCATTTTCCACCACAAGTGACAGAGCATTCGGACACCATCTTGGGGGAACGTCTTCCTCCACCTCTAAAAGTGGCACTGATGAGCTTTGCTAACGAATAATGGATCCGACTCACCGAGCTTCCTGGTTTTACTTCTTTTATCCACAACGGACAGTACAAAGAACTTCTTCTCTGCAGATCTCTCACGAAGATCGGGTTTTAATAAAACAGCGATACTAAATGGGTAAAAGTGCTGGAAAGCCCCGCTGTGTTCAGCGGCATAGACCGCGTAGTTACACGAACCTACCTGGTTTCTCAAAATCACTACTCTCCCAGAGTTCAGGATATTCTGGTTAGAAGGATGTCTTACGACCATCTCTAGGAGTGCATTGTTGCGGAGAACTATCGCTTGCGAAGAGTTGTAGTAGGTTTCGATGTCTTCCAAGCAGATATCACACTCGAGCTTAGGAAGCGATGAAAGCGTTCGTTCGTGCTTGAAGACACGTTAGATGATGTAGTAATAAGGTGACTTATCTCCCCCACCTCGACGATTTTTTTCTGATTCTCTGGTAATTGCCGTTGACTCGTATTCTCAGAGAAACTGCGCTTGATCATCTCTTCTACCCGCAAGGTCTCGACGCGCAGGAGGTTGAGGATCATATTATATGTTAGCCTGAACTGTGATTGTAATTTTGCTGGCGTCCCAAGAATCATGTTGGTCAAGTCCCCTTGCTGCCATACACTCGGAAACCGCAAAAATTCAGGGAAAGGAACCACTTACCCCCGGCAACTCATTGCCTGCGACGATAATCACGGTCCCTGTTGTGTCCAGTCCACGGCGACCAGCACGACCAGCCATCTGTGTGCATTCTCCTGGAAGTATTTGGCGGAAAGCTTTCCCGTCATGTTTTCGCGTACTGGAGAATACTACACATTTTGCAGGCATGTTAACGCCCTGCTCAGAGTAATCTTATCAGTCCCACCAAGCAGAAATGGTGTACCTCACCATCGCAAACGTCTCGGTGGCAAACAGAACCTTAACAAGTCCTCGGGAAAACAAGAGCTCTACTACCTGTAGGAGATATGAGTCTTCTCGAAACGTGGTAGCGATCATTTACCTCCTTGACAATTGGAAGGAGCCCACCGTGATGCACCCCAATGCCACGGGACAAAAGAGAGCGCATCTTAGCTATCTGTGGCAATTTCTTGTCCGAGCCTGAAGAACAGAATGAGGCTGTGAACTGCACACGACACCAAAATTACCTTTCAGTCGGGACAACGCCTTCTCCATCGTGACATGGACTTCACTTTTTTCCACGGAAGTGCAGAGGTCAGCGTTTGACAATGTATTAGCGTTCTCTTCACATTTCTTCTTTGAAAGTGTGAATACGACGACGGGAAGGAGTCCCTTCTTCTGCAACTGGTTTACAAGATGAACATATAAGTTCTTATCTGCACCAGTATGAATAGTACGCGAAGGACCTCCAGCTCCGCGACCACGAGCTACAGATCCACTTGGCGAAGACCCTTGATGATTTCCGCGTCCGCCAGTAGCACCTCGTTGTCCACGCTGTGCTGCTCCACGGGCGCCACCTCGATGTAAAGGGGGAAGTCCAGCCGCTTCCCTTTCCTTGTCTTGCTTCCGCTTGAGTGCCTCAGATGCTTCCTTGTATCTATAGGGGGGTTCATGTCAACTAAAAGCGAACCCATAAATCTTCGATAAATACCCTTCAGGAAGCCATTTGCGCTTGGCATCCACGATTTTAAACGTATCCCTGCCTGCGTAGATGTAAAACTCCAAAGGTACTGGGCGCTGGGCAGTGGAAATGACATAAATGTCTTTCTTCTTTGTACGTCTGATGGACTGCGGGTTACTGCACCAAGTCGTTAGGTAGAGAGGAACAACGCACCCGACCCAATCCGCGAATTCTTTGGTGTTCGGCACAGTCGCCGAGAGTAGTATGATGCTGACATGGTCCGGTAACATTATAATGACTTCTTCCCATACAACACCTCGCTGCGCGTCACGCGCGGGTTAGTAACAGGGTACCGCTGGAGAGCATATATGTCACCTCTGCATCATTGACATAGTGAACTTCGTCAAAGACGACGAACTCTACATCTCGGATGAGGTCGGCACCCTTGTAGAGCATGCTACGAAGGATTTCAGTCGTCATAACTAAACAATTAGCCTCTGGGTTTATTTGGACATCTCCTGTGAGAATTCCGACAGAGGTAGCACCGAAAGTCTGCTTGAAGTCGCGGAACTTCTGGTTTGATAGCGCCTTGATAGGAGATGTGTATATTGCCCTGATACTGACGTCGAAAGAGCGACATCGGTCATAGACGAAAGCACATACCTAGTCATATGTTTCTCTGCTAGTGCAATAGCATACTCCGCGACGACCGTCTTTCCAGCCGAGGTGTGAGCGGCAACAAACACTGAGTCGCCCATCTCGAGATGGTAAACTGCTTGCTTTTGAAACGTATCTAGTTCAAAGGGATACTTGTGAAGAGGTGCATGAGCACACCGTAAGGGCACAGGACGACGCAGAAAGATTACCTTGTGAGCCATCACCGGGACAAGCTTGTGGAAATTAGTCATCGGTTTTCGGATGTCAACCTCGTGAGCCCAATCCCGCTTCGCTACTTTGGTGCGCTTCACGCGACCTGCCTTTGTTGGCCGGAGAAGGGATCGCTGAAACTGGACGTAAGCAATACAAGCACGGGGAGTTGTGTCCACCTTACATCCGCTGGCAGCAACTCATCGACCTCAGTTAGCCGACTGGCACTCTGAGATAGTCCTGTGTCAATACGGTGTTCGTCGCCGGAGACATCAACCTAGGGGTGACAGTATCAGACAGTCCTGAAGAGGCAGTAGAGAAACGGTGATCACAAGGTCTCCATCGGCAGCCTTCGACAGCTGTGAGTCCTCTAACGCAACAAGAGTCTCATCCTCCACTTCGTCACCAGGGAGTCGTAAGCCCCTGGATAATCCGGGGGGGACGGTCCTCAGTCCTCTTTCATTTAGTTGCCCGGTCTTTGAGGATAACAATACATCATCCAGGCCACCTGGCTGGAAGGGTACATAACTTGACTTTCCCCGAACAAAACTTGCGGGAGGCGCTGGGGCTCGGTCCATCGAGCTGGATGTCAGCGCCGTGGGGACACGAGGATTGGGGACCTAAGTGATTTCAGTTCATTAAAAGCATGATATATCTAGACAACGCACCTCGACATAGCCAGTTACGTGGCCATCTAACCCGGCACGGACAAATTGCAAGCTCGTTGGTGGAGGAGCGGGAGCGAGCGACAATAGAGAAGGTATATGGATGTCATGTTTCCAATGCCTACACAGAGATAGATCAGTGTTGTCCAAACCATCTAAGAAAAGCCATACACTTGGTAAGTAGGAAGCCAATGCTCCGGTAGTACGTCTGGAGGAGAAAGTAATTTCCGTTCGATCTCATCATGAACTGCCTGAGTAGATGGGACGGCTGCTAGGCCGATATCTTCCAAGATAGCATCTGCGTCATCACGAACTGGATTAAGAATTTGCTGAATTATATCTCCAAGTTGATCCATCTCAGTGGTCGCTGACAGGCACCCTATGTCAAGCCATCATCAATGCCAATGATCACTATCTTTGGTCATTTGCCCCTATGTATCTCAGCCACATCGTCTACTAAGGCGACTATAATGTCCCCTCCATAGAAAATCTATCTAGAACTGAAATAGCTCAGGCTTGATGTTCTTGACGTTTTTGTCAACGACAATACTCCATGGAAAAGGATTTAGACCGTACCAATTTGCACAGTCGAGCTAATAGGCCACCAAGTTGGATAATGGTACCGACGCCCTCAAGTATCCGCATGTGTGTGAATCCAATTTCCTAATGATAGTCGGCCAACCAGTGGTCATCATTAAGGGTGCTTACCTTGATGAACTCGAGCTTGGTATACTCAGGCAACCTGGGCCGACATATTAGCCTCTATCACCCTTCCACATGTCTCTCGCTTACTCATCAAACGTTTTTGTTACTCTGAACATCGTGACCACGATGTCAACCGCGCTGTACCCTTGTTCCCAAAGTTCATTCAGCCTTTCCATTGCAGAGTCGATGTCGCCTTTTATACAAGCGCGGATGATAGTCTGGACGATCACAGGATGGGGTTGATCGCAAACTTTGAACACGTTTTCACCCGACACGAAACCAAAGCCTGAATGTGTCGACTGCAGATTGTTTATAGCTTGGCGCATATCGCCTTCAGATGTGAAGACGAGTGCCGTCAAACCATCATCGTTATATTGAACCTGGCGCCGCCATCGTCAATGAATACGCGGGGGATGCGTCTCCAGGATTTACCTTCTCCGTTTCACAAATCTCCAATAATCGTTTCAGTATTTCACTGTCCCGCAGCTTTGAGTAGCGAAGGATGGCGCATCGACTTTGAATGGGCTCGATAATTTTGTTCGACATGTTGCATGCGAGGCAAAACCGTGTAGTATTCGAGAATATTTCCATGGTGCGGCGAAGGGCTTGTTGTGCACCAGGCGTCATGCTATTGAGGATGAGGATGGGTCGCGGCCCAGTGCTAGACACCTTACCTATCTGCTTCATCCAGTATCACAATTTTGTGCCTTCCCGGTGGAAGGGTCACCTTCTTCTGGGCGAAGGCCTTGATCTTGTTTCGTACTACATCGATGCCTCTTTGGAAGATTCATGGATCAGTCGACTGGTACATTAGTGTGGGTCAACAGACCTTTCATCTGAGGCATTCAGCTCGAGTACACCCTCTTTGTATGCATCCCCAAGAAGTTGGTGTGCGAGACAATGGATGCTCGTTGTTTTGCCAATGCCGGGCAGCCCCTGCAGGCAGAGTGTCATGAAGACCAGCCTAAGCCAATGCGAAGATGGACACACCGAAAGGATTATGTGCGGACAGTTTCCCTCCCTTGCTATCACCTTCAAACGCTCGATCGTCTCCGTGTTGCCTACTACGTCGTCCAAAATGATTGGCCTGTACTTTTCGACCCTGGAGGGCACTCGTTACCCTGCTAGCCTGACACAGTTTGTTGAAGGGATTACCAGGGGAGTTCGTAGGCCACGGGCGCGGTTCCATTGTCAGGAAGCTTTCCCTTGGACGCCATGCTCGGCGCGTTCACAGCTGGCCTCGATGTGGCGCGACTCGTGACGTTGCGCGTATCGAACTCTTATTTACGCGTCAAATGTCCACCAGCTTGTGGTGGACTGCTTCCAAATGCCGCAGCCGCTGCCTCTGCTCAGCCTTGCAACCAGGTAAATTCAACGTCGTCGGAAGAATTCGTTGCCTAACAAAAACTACCAGGTCGTCGGTCCTATTCGAAAGCTGTCCCCGATACGGCTGTCCTTCCCAAGCCTAGACTCGATTACAATGCCATCTCTGAATCCATGGTGTATAAATCGCATAACGCGTTTAACAGGAAATATCCCCTACCAGTCGGCGCTCTCCAATCCATTGCACGCACGTATGCAGAACAGAAGGAGTTGTCGAGTCAGCTTAGCATGAAACGCCACCTGAGATCCACCCTGGGCGGTCGTATTCGTATAACCAAGGATTCAGCGGAAAAGCAAAGTCTACTAGGGGACGCTAAGATGCTCAAGGCAGAAATTACACGACTTGAAGTGAACCTTGCTGCAACTGAAGAAACGCTCCTGAACCTCGCATTACAACTTCCGAACGATACACACCCTGATACTCCCATTGGCCCAGAGGATGCTGCCACTGTCCTATCTACTCATGGTCCTCCCCCGATGCCTGCCAGTGCGGATCGCGACCATACGGAGATCGGGCGGGCTCTGGGTCTATTTGACTTCGAGTCGGCAGCAGTCATAGCAGGGTCGTCATGGTATTACTTGCTAGGGGAAGCCGCACTGCTCGAGTGTGCTTTGACGAACTACGCCATCTCGATCGCTCTCAAACATGGTTTCAAACTTGTTACGACACCAGATATTGTTCGTGAGGACATTGCCTCTCGGTGTGGGTTCCAACCCAGAGACCAGCAGGCGGGCAGCCCTGCTTCTCAAGCGTACTTCATCGCTGACTCACATCCTGAGCTTGTACTCTCCGGAACCGCGGAAATACCGTTGGCTGGCATGTTCGCAAATAAGATATTTCCTGAGAACACCCTACCCATGAAAGTCGTCGGACTTGGTCGGGCTTTCCGAGCGGAAGCAGGCTCCCGAGGCGCAGATACCCGAGGCTTGTACCGCGTCCATCAGTTCACGAAGGTAGAACTCTTTGCCGTGTGTGAAGATGATGATAGTGAGTGTATCATGGAAGAATTTCGACGTGTTCAGACAGAGATATTTGAGGGGCTGGGGATACCATTTCGGTAAGAATGGCTGCATTGCGATCAACCCTCGATCTTATCAGGCTTTTAGTGTCCTGGACATGCCGACCGAGGAACTAGGCGCCAGCGCATTCAGGAAGTATGATATGGAAGCTTGGATGCCTGGTCGAGGGCGCTGGGGCGAGGTTTCTTCGACGTCGAACTGTACTGATTATCAGGCTCGCCGTTTACATATTCGTTATCGTCGAACTGCAGCACCCCAGTCCTCTGCCAATGAACCATCCACGCATGCGTCACAGTCTGCGACAGCGTTTGCACACACGCTCAATGGCACGGCAGCTGCTATTCCCCGACTTATTTTGGCATTGGTAGAGAATGGCGCGAGGTTTAATGAGGAGGGAAAAGTTGTCGGACTTGACCTGCCAAATACATTGAAACCTTACTGGCTGGCGCCGAGTACCATCGTGCAATGGTGTTAGCCCTTTTTCGATGCGACTTACGACACATTAATCTGCTGATGGCATGATATAGAAGCCGTTTGGAACACTTGGGCCGTCAGGAGGTGGCGTGTTCAACATAATGACGGATATCAGCAGAACACATGTTTCACTGTTACCAGTCAACCGAAATTGACTTTATTCCATCTGTCCCACGCACAGGATCCGATCAATACCGAGCAGGCATCCTCTACAAATGGAGTGAAGTACTCAACTTGCACGCATGTGATTACTTTTGACGGATTTCCGTGTACCGTCGAAGATGGCTGATGTTCTAGACTGAGATCTATTCCTCACGGAACCCAGTATGTGGTTATCACTTGGCAGAACCGGAGGATGAATCCTGGCACTATTCCACTACCCCGCGAAGTTGTATATCGTATATTTAGGAACGGAAGATACTTTCGGAATTCCGAGAAGTATTGGAAATGCGGGGCTAAACCGAATAAGCGTCTACGTCTTGAGTTTTGGAGGATCGATTCGCGGTCGATTTCTGCGATGGGGCATGCCAACGGAGTTACCTGGGAAGTGCCGTGCTCTTATCAAGATCAGTTAGTGTGGGTGGGTTACATTACAACTGTTCTGTCCCAATTCGGGGCTGGCTGGCCTCCCCTGAAGTAAGCGTGGGTGACCGTATAAAGTGTTCGCCGAGCCTCTCTTCCCTTCTTTCCTTGGGAACAGTTTGTGACCCCGAGTCGATTGATACTACTGTGAGTTGCGAGCACTCTTTTTTGCTATTCCCGCTTACCGATACACGTTATCCAGTTCTTTCGACTCGATCTCATTCGCTCGGAGGGTCTCCCAATGGGGGCCCCTTCTTTGTCGGTGAGAAGAGGAAGGTGACCACGTATACTGGGTAGCGCCAGCAGTAAGGATTTCGTCCTTTTGTTTCGACGAGTTTCATCGCTGATTGTCTTCCTTGTTCAGTCGTGTTTCACCTATGAGAGTTATCTCTGTGCGTCCCTGCCATCCCCATTTTCTCGATCTTTCAAGTGATGCATGTTGTTGCAGCATCGGTGTGCAGTGCCACTTCCCTGGTTGCCTGGCGAACGAACCGCGGCTTACTGCCGAGACATCGTCTCTCCGCAGTCCCAACCCCTTCGCAGGACCATAAGTCTGCCAAGCACATAGTCGTTCAAAATTAATTACCCCAGGTCCATGAAGCCTCGAGGATTAGTTACAGCCTTGAGCCTGTATGTTACCTTGTCAACTTGTCGCATACAGCAAATATTTGTGTTTTTTCCCCTATCTCTTGCGATCAGTGATAGTGTGAACTCGGTCTGCTGCAAATAATAAATAAGAGCTCTGGATTGATGTTGGAACGTTATGTAAACCAAGGTTAGGCTGTATGTATGTATGGAGCGTCCTACCACAGCAAGTAGGGCATATCAAAACATGAGTTCATTGTATCATCGTGGAACCAATCATACCCCCTACCCCACTACCTCGACCTGGCGCCCTCTTCTGTCCACTCGCCTCCACCGGAAAGACTATCCTAGTGAAGGGGAAGACGGAAGGACAACAAAGGCGTGAAAGTATCAACCAAACAAAGGAAAACAGGGGCGTATGAAAAAGAGCGTATACGGTCATGGGAAGGGACACGAAAAGCAAGTACAGTAGTATGTAGGCTGTATGAGGACGGCGCTAAAGGGAGATAAGTCTGGAAAAGCGAGAAAGATATAGAAAGCTACCCTTTTCGTTCCCCAGAGGGAGATCAGGGTAGCTAGAAAGAAACGAGCGTCCGTACTATACAAAATGATCCAATTCGGATGCGATGACGATCCCGTTGTAGCGTGGAACAGACGAGTCGATAGCGGATATCGAACGGAACCACAGGTTCGACAAGGCTTGAGGTACTGAGCCGTCACCGAGACCGAGTAACGCGTCGGGCCAGCCGCAAGGGCGGGAGGTGCCCCACAATGACCCCAATTCCACCGCAGAACGACCCCATCGGGTTCGCCATCCCAACTGCAAACTTTGACCAAACACGACCGAGTAACCCTACCACTACCCACCGCCCCCAACTTCGGTCGCACTCAGGGCGTGCCCCGCGAAAACCAGAAAGTATGAATCTATTCTTTACCAAATATCACCTTCCCTTCCACGAGTTGTGCCACGTTGCTGGCCGACAGTGGCAGCAGCGGTGGCTTGCAGCTGACGAGTTTGCGAACGAAGCCTAGCAACGATTTAGACAGTCAAACAAGAACAAAGGAAATGGGTGCGGCACCTACATCCTGTCACTGGCACGGTGGTCTTCTTCTTCTTGAACCACCTTTCTTCTGCCAGCGCTTGCCTTCTGACTCGTGCCAGCACTACCATCCTCGGGAGCACCGCGCTGAACGCTCCAGTCAAAGACATAGTCGTACTGGAAGCCCTCGCGAACGAAGAGGTCACGGAAGAGCTTGCGGAGGTAGGAGTAATCGGGCTTGTCATCAAACCGAAGTGCTCGAGTATAATTGAGGAATATCCCGAATTCGTTCGGGAAGCCGCGGCACAGCAGGTCCGTGGGAGTAGTCATCTTCTTCTCCATGATACGGTCGTATTTCTGCTTCTTGGTGGCAGCCTTGAGGCCTTGCCAGGGCAGTGCACCGCGGAGGAAGTACATGAGCACGTAAGCGAGGGATTCTAAGTCGTCACGGCGTGCCTGCTCGACGCCCAAGTGAGTGTTAATGGAGGTGTAACGCGCAGTCCCTGTGAGGTTCTTGTTCTCCCTATACGGGATATGCAGGTGAGTCTTGGGGTCACGGTACTTCTTTGCGAGACCAAAGTCGATGATGTTGACTTGGTTGCCTCGTTTCCCGATGCCCATCAGGAAATTGTCGGGTTTGATATCACGATGAATGAAGTTGCGAGAGTGGATGTACTCGATACGAGAGATCTGGAGATGTTGATTAGATGGGAGAAATATGAACATATGTTTACGGACCAACTGGTCGGCCAACAGCAGCACCGTTTTGAGGCTGAACTTGCGGCTGCAAAAGTTGAATAGGTCCTCGAGGGATGGACCGAGCAAGTCCAAGACCATCGCATTGTAGTCGCACTCTGTGCCGAACCACCTGACGAATGGAACACCGACACCGCCGGCTAGGGTCTTGTAAACTTTGGACTCGTATTCCAACTGTGGATGCTTTGCTTTGACGGACTCGAGCTTGATAGCCACTTCTTCGCCGGAAATGATGTTGATTCCGAGGTAGATGTCACCTGGGGAGCGAGTAGTCAGGGCGTGCATACACTTGGTATATGGTAGTGTTGCGTACCAAACGACCCGGAGCCTATCTTCTTACCGAGCCTGTACTTTCCACCGACGCGGAGGTCAAGTCTATGGGTGGGGTTGTCTGACATTGTAGCGATGATATGACTAGCAGACAAGAAAGTGAGTACGCAGAGTAAGGGCACGCAAGAGAGCTAAATAGCAAGAAGCAGCAGGAAAAGGTGTGTAAAGCGGTGTGAGCGAAATGTCTCGATTCGTTAGCAGGTTCTCCATTATTTGCTGTGTAGAACCGGCCGGACTGCGGGGTGGCCAACTGAGACAAGTGCCACAGCTACCCCCAGGGAGTGAAGAGCGGACGAAAGGACCCAAGACGGCCTCACGCATCAAGAACCAAAAGACAAACGTGGTCGCCTTGAGGCGCTCACGGTGGATACATGTGGTGTCGTTGCAAAAATCGCATGGCCGAGGCTGACTCACTGTATGAAAGGAACACTTGGAGCTGTCTCGTAAGGTGGACTCGCCGATGGTAATCAATCTGAGGATTAGCAGCAGTTGGAGGCGAACGAGGACGAGAAAAGGACCCAAACAGAGAGAAGAGGCGAAGAGACGAAAGGACAAGTCGTCGTGGGAACCAACCAACCAACGGAATGGCGGAGTTTGAAAATCCACGCTGATATGATCTTGCATTGTCACTATTGAGTACGACACACACCCCGTCAGCGCAATCAAAAAATAATGTAACACAACACACGTGTGTTCACTAGGACTAGTACATAGCTGTAGCGGTTACCGATAATCAGTAACCCAACAAATTCTGATATCTGCCCCGCTTTTTGAGGAGATCTCAAATATCGGTAGCCGTGCATAGTTCCTCAGATGACCATCATTCCAGTTTCATTGGCAGGCTACGACGTGGCTTAAGATGTTGTTGGCGAACTTCCAACGAATTAGGGGCGCTGCCCCTATCGTACTCTCGAGACGTCGTCGATGACGTCGATCCCTCGGTTTGAAAATCATGTACTATATAAACCGCTGCGACGCTTCGTTTTCTAGGTGGCCTTGTTCATCTTATTAAACGATGTGGATCGGACACGTAGCTCCAGGTCTAGTCGCCAAGGTGTTTGCACCGGGAGTTCCCCTGTGGCTACTCGCTCTAGCGGGATTCCTTCCGGATGCCGCCTTCTTCGTACTCAACTTCTTCGGCGTAGAACGCTTTCGAATGCACGAAGAAGTGGCACGACGAGGGGGGTGCTTTCCATATGCTACTGATTACCCCTACAGTCACTCCCTTGTTGGAATAGCAGCCACAGGTCAGTTGGAACGGAAAATCTCCCAACGGTCGATTAAACGGATCCACAGGCGTTGCTTCGACTGCCACGTACATACTATTGTTGGATCGTAGAGTGAAAGTCAAGGAAGTAGCTGCCGTCTTCGGTGTGGCCTTCAGCCATTTCTTCCTCGAACTTCCGTCACACAGACCTGGTACGGGGCACTGCTACGGCTCACCTCAAGTGCGAGTTTGACATGTCCAACATTACAGACATCGAGCAGAGCGCGCATGGCGCTGGTACGCTAGATTACTCTGTCGCAGATTTTATTATCGAGAGTGCGCTCCTCCTCTCGGCACTGTGGTTCTACGCCATGTACGCACCTCTTGCAACGAAAGTGGGCTACAGAGGGGCCGGACAGAGGTCGCGCCTCTGGTTGGTTATTTCCTTTCTCTTATTTCAACAGGCGCAGTTCTGTTTCGGAAGGTGAGCTCTCCACTGCTGCAGTGGTACGATTGATGATGGTTTCCCAGGGCACCCACCGATGTGACTCGCTGGGTTCATGCGCCGCTTTACCTTTCTCAGATTCTGGTTAACAGCATGTTGGTTGGTAGATTGGAGTCCTGAAGATGACGTACACAAGAAGTTTCCTCGGTGCTCAAGTATTCTGCGTTGTAGAGTGACGTGTACGAATAGCTGGGAATACATACATATGACATACGTGATACATCGATATGGGAATCTGGGTCTTGATTTATGTAATCCGCCTTTGATCCTTATCGTGGACGATGACGACGCCGGTCTCTCGACGGATAAACTCGATCAAACATATAATTATCGTATGTTCGGGCAAAGGAGGCGTCGGGAAATCATCTGTTGCTACACAACTCGCTCTCAGTCTCCGTGCATCGTCGCCGACCGTGCACGTAGGTCTTCTCGATGTTGATTTGACGGGTCCTTCGTTGCCTCGCATGCTCGGTCTCGATGGTCACGGCATCCATCAGAGCAGCGACGGTTGGGTTCCAGTATATGCAGATGCACATGGCCAGGGTGTCCCTAGACTGGCGTGTATGAGCATTGGATTTTTGTTGAAGAACCGAGGTGATTCTGTCGTGTGGAGGGGCCCGAAGAAGAATGCCATGATCAGACAGTTTCTCAGTGACGTGAGATGGGGGGAACTGGATTATCTCATAATAGACACACCTCCCGGTGCGCGTGGATTCCAGCTGTCCATTTTCTTTACGACACTCAATTCAGTGGATAGGTACTTCTGACGAACATCTATCGTTATTAGAACACCTGGCACCGGTACACTCGCGATTATCAGCAGTCATCGTGACGACTCCGCAGGCGGTGGCTCTACTGGATGCGATCAAGTGTCTCTCCTTTACCCGCGCGGTAGGTCTACCTGTTCTGGGAGTCATCGAGAATATGAGTGGGTACGTCTGCCCATGCTGTGGGGAAGTCAGCAACGTGTTCTCTACGGGCGGAGGGGAAGAAATGGCAAAGCGGGAAGGTCTGCCGTTCTTGGGTAGGATGCCACTTGACCCCGAGTTAGTCACTCTGTTGGACGCTGCAGAGCCGCCTGGCGAAGCTGGCGGAGGGCAGGAGCGTAAGTCGTTTGAGGTGATCGAGAGGTACCAGAAGACGACGTCAGCCAAACTCTTCGCTGCCATCGCGGCCAAGGTCGCTGATACGATCGGGGCGGTGCAGGTGGCAGAGTTGGTGATACAGACACGTTGATTGTAGCCCCTCCAGATAGCTTCACTATTATGATCGGATATTATCTTATATAATCAAATTGGCCTCCCCGGAATGAACGACCCGAACACGCGAGTACAACTTAGTGGGCCTCGTTTTTTTTTTTTTTTTCAAAGCTGGCGTGGTGTGGTTCCACATGCACATGCGCTGATTTTCTTTCCAAGATAGCAGTGAGAGAGAGGCGTCGACTGTGACCGCTCATCACTCCAGAGAAGGACGCTCCTTTTCTTTTCTTTCTCCGTATACCCCCCCCTCCTATAACGCCTAATAATTATGTCCGTCGACCAGCCGTCCACGCCTGTCTCCAGTAACCCACCCAGATCACGTCTCAGCAATGAAACAGCCAAGTATCGTCCCAGAACATCTCGTACGTATATTCCTCTGGATTTTTCATTTGTTTTTTTAGCCGACTTGCCTTGCACAGGAGACGGTCCACCTCGTCGTGCCAACTCCCCTCCGAGCCCAGCTCGGAGAAAAGACGCGTCGGCGCGCGCTGAAGACTTAGTCGACGAGGATCCGTTTGCCTCTCTGTATTCACCAAATCCATCCCTGTGCAGACGTTCAAGTCGTCTGTCTCGATGGCTCGCAGACCTCCCGAATCGATCTGGTGTATCAACGCCTTCCGATATCGATGACTTCTCTCATGTGGACCCGGTCGGGACCCGGTGCAATCCATATCTCGCCTATCCACACTTGGCCACTGCTTCCCGTAGCCAGACATGCGAGGACACAGCCAGTACTCACGACTATGTCCTAATTGATGGTGGGGAAGCGGAGACGTATCTAGTTGACCAACCCGTTCAAGTAAAGGTACGCCGCTTATGTACGATTCCATATGCAACCTGATGCATCATTTCCATAGGCATCACACGAGCCGGCGCTCCCAGATGCAACGACTCCACGATCAACGATTCGACACTCGAATGCTGCACCCCCACTACGCAATTTCCACCTCTCAATACGCCCTGCAACTCCTTCAGTGTCGTCGTCGACGTCACGTAATCCATCCAGACTATCCATGTTCCACAAGTCATCTCGCTCAGGTTCCAGCTCCAAGGCGGGCCAGCACGCCCGAAGTTCGAGCGCCCAGACTTCGCCACCCTATGCATGTCTTCAGGCGCCTGACAATTCTGCATGGCGATGGCGGCCATCTGTTCTAGGACACTTCCAATCCGCTTCGGTCCCCGACAACCGTTTTCTGAGTCCCAGCGACAATACCATTGACCGTTCGCGACCGAGCATGTCATCATCTACGAACACCTTTTCCTCGACTCCTACTGCCGCTACCAAGACACATGACCACGGTGATTCTCCCATTCCATCGTCTACGCCCTCTAAGGCTTCGTCCATCTTTGGATCCATTCGTTCACGGGCGGACAGATCAAGAACTTCATCTCAACCGCCGTCCAAATCTGACATTCGAATATCCTCACCCAGCGCATGGTCTCAGCCTAGATCGTCATTGAACCTTCCGGCTCCTCAGGACTTGTCCCGCACCATAGCCCGGAAAGCGAGTGTCCTCCGTCTACCATTTACGAACAAGCCCAAGCCAGGTATGCATAGCGTTGCGAATCAGCCAGTCGTTGAGGAGCAAGGGTCTTCTCAACCGCATGTTTTATACGCGAGCCGGGGCAGCGCACCGCGGGTGTCTCTGTCGTCGATTAGTAGCCAACCCCGCAAGAAGAGGCTCGTAATTAGTGGAATTGCCCTCAACGACAGTGTACGTGTTCAAGCTGTCCAGAAGTGGTGCGAGGTTAGTGGGACACGTTTCTTGCGTTTTTTCTCTTCTATGTGACGTGCTCATACTTGACGCACAGTCCTTCGGTGAGGTAGACCAGATCACGAGAATGCCCAATGGCGATCTTCACGTCAACTTTCGCAAGGCCGAAGTTGCCGATATGGTACGTTGTCACGTTGATGGGGTACGACTGTGCTAAGTTTGCTTTTCCCAGGTTTGCCGCGTGCGTGCCCGCGTGCAAATTGCCGGAGTCGGCAGTGTACAACTGTCTTGGACCTACAGACACAAGAGATCATAACAGCATAACCACACCCCACTTGCAATTTGTTTGTAACAGTGAGTGATCCGTTCACTACATGGCAAAGCAAGTCGTGAGTCTTCTTTTTAGTGTGAAGATCCACGAATTCTTTTTTATGCTACTCGCACAACCTAATCCGATACTATTGGAAGATTGGTCTCCGGGGACCCTAATTCAGCCTCACGAATGTACAGAGATGATGTCATGTCCGTCCACCTCAAGACGTCCCTTTCTTTTTTTTTTTCCATTTTATTCACACAGGCAACTGACGGCGAGTTCATTGCAAGCACATATACCCTGCACCTACATCTCGGCGAATCACGACATCGTTGTTTTTATTGCATTCATTCGTCCATATTATTTCTGCCTCGAGGAGTACATGCTTTCTGTCCTGATGATTTTTACGACAAGAGCCTACGTAGAATCGTAGTCGATCGGACTTGCTGACCATGTGGTAAATATGAATCAAACTTGACAGCTCGCCGGAGTGCGGGATACTCGCAAACCGGTCGAAGGGCTTTCTGAACCTTATTGGAATTAGAGCGGGGGATACCTAGTACTCCAAGCCCCTCTTCGAACTGCAATGCAGTGATTCATTCCTTCCATGTTGCAGCGAAAGGTATGCAACGTTGGAAAGGGTGATTAGACATCAATGAAAGGGACGAAGGGTAGCAAGAACGATACAGCAGGACTGGAGAAGGCAGTCGATATAGGGTGTACACTATTATAACAAGCACACGAAATTACAGAAAGTGCTTTCACTATCTGTTTGGTCTACTCAGTCTTTGAGATGAAAAAAGGAACAGTCCAAAATGTTCTGGTCTCGAGAGGATTCGGCTGCGGTAGCCATGAGATTATCGCACACGTTTTCCTAGGTGGTACTGGCATTACTGACATGATCGGGCGCCCCACTAGACAAGAGAGAACGCCGAGGCTGGCGGCTAGCCGGAACACGGGGCTGGTTATTCCTGTGATACCCGGCTTGACCATCCCTGCGGTACAGTCGACGTGGCAGATGATTACGAAGTTTTGGTTCCGCATTCACCTCGTGGGTAGATGGTGGGACAAGTGAACGTGAAAGATCCTGCGCAGCGGATGAATGAAGCATTTCCTCATTCCAGCTATAATTAGTGAACCATGAGTTCGGTCCGAGAGGATTGCCGGGGTATGGCAGCGGCTGTGGGAATGGCTGGAAGAAGACAGGTGGCGGTTGCATGTGAGGGTAAGGCCGCCAAGTGACAGTAGATGAGGCCTCGTTCTCAGGAGTTTCTCCACTCAAGACACCAGACATGGGGAACGGTGGGCACTGATTACCTGGACTGAAGCCGGTAGGTGGTAATGGAGCTGGCACATGATAATTGAGTGGCGTGGCGGCCGTTCCAGGTCGGCCTCCGTCTGGGAGGGTGTAGCCAACCACGTGCGGATATGGTATATAGGGCTAAGACACTTGTCACCTCCACTTCGGCAGCAGGCGCGTTTGAATGACTCACCGCTGCCCCACTTTCGAACCCACTGAGCGGCACAGCTCCCGGAGTGCTCTGAGAACCCTCCACGCTGGTTCCCTGATGAAATGGCGGTATCAATTGCGGAGCCACTTGGTATCCCGGGTAATGTGGGTAAGGGTATGGTCCAAAGCCAGGCATCCATCCCTGAGGGTGATAGTATGCTATGGCAGGTACCGGATAAGCCGTTATCGATGAAGAAGGCATCAGTGTGGCATCAGTGTGAGATGCATCCACGGTTCCCGCAGGAGTGTTATCATTAGTTCCCTGCTGCTCGTCGGGTGTGGAGACTGATTCGGAAGTCAATGCTCGGTGCCCGTCTTGCGCTTCCGACGCAGCACGGTCTGCATGATATTTGCTGTTCACTTTGTGGGACGAAGGACCATTTCGGATGGCAGCGTCCAACGGGATAACGTGCTCCGTAGACACATCTTTCAAGTCGATAGCCTGCATATCCTCGATAACGTCACTCATTTCACTTTTGCCATGTGTCAGGTCGTCCTGCGACCCTTCACCGGAATTTGTCGATGGCTCTGACCCTCGAACCCCCCGACCAAAAATGAACTGCCTCTGGTAAGGACGTAAATCGCGTAGCTGCACGCGAATTCGTCGCCCGTCTACGATGCGATTGTGCTACAGACCTTCTTTAACCATTCACGCGCATACTTGTCAAGGTATGAAGATTACCTCTCCGCTTATGGCTTGAAGAGGTGATTCCGTGTTATCAAACTTGACAAACGCATAGCCAGGTCGATTGTTCGCTGTCAATATTCAGTCATCAATGAAAAGGGACTGAAACATGACTACTAACCAGGACGGACCACAGTAATACACTTGACCCCTCTGTATTTCGAAAATAATGCGTGGACCCTGCCTTCCACCCAGGCCTTAGGGCCAGACATCTGCAAACCCCCAACAAAGATCGTTGTAGAATCACGGACAGCATTGTTTTCTTCCTCTGGTGGTGACTGCATCACTTGCCTGCTTGATTCGCTGGACGACACGATCGAGACATCATTGCCAGGTGTTGGTGAGCGACGTCCAACAGCTCCTCTCGGAGTCGGAAATGCTGCAAACTTGGGCGACGATGGAACTTCTTCGCGATCAACGTCACGAGCGACCCCGGAGTCACTGAGCGACAGATGGGTGGACAAGAGCGTAGTGAACGTCGCAGAGCGCATAATCCTCTGGTTTGAAGTACTGGAATATGGAGCGTGGTTAATGGGAGCCTCGGTGATCCCTCGGACTTACCCCAAACCCACTTGCTGTCCCTGGAGAGGGCCATGGCATTGGCTCTTCAAAGCCAAACCCCAAGGCATCGAAATTTTTTCGCTAGACCGTGGTGGCGGTAAGGACTTAGTTTGAGTGAGGGACGCTGCCCGGTTTCGGCACCGTCGTATTCTGGTAGCTGGGGCTATCGGGGCATTTCGTACCCACAAGGTCGGCATGAGATCGACTTGGTGAGCGAGGGAGTCTCGATTCATGGCAGGATGAGGGAAAGAGGGTGTGAAACGGGTGCATTCAGGCGAGTCGAGGTCATCCCGAGTGATTATGTGGCTGCCCCATCCTTGTGAGGTATGATCGGAAGATGAGGCACAAGAGATGCTTGGCTGTTGCTGGCCGTGAGTTTCCGAATGTGATTGGTGTGCCCACGTTACTGTCAGATGAGGGACCTTGCGGAGAGTCTTTGAAGGGTTAGTGCGTTAGCGCACGATAATGAGAACAACCAGCGTATGCACCGTCCAAGCGCTCATACAATCATCACGATGACGCCACTTCACTTCCCAACAACCACGGTCCATAAGCGCAGAGCGCGGGCCGTCGTGTAGGTTAGGATATTCTGTGCACGATGAGGTATCCTCCACTAGTTTATAGGGTCGGAAGTGGTCAACAGGCCCGAACAGTGCGGCAACCCTCATTAACGTCTGCCGTAAATGAGCATTGGGCTGTGACCCCTAGAAAGGTGAAAAGATGGATTTACATCTGCATCGTAAAGAAGGGGATTCAGAAGGAGGCTGGTACTCCCGTTTCCACGATCTGTGAGGGCATTCGAGTTGTACAGGATAGTGAGGTTCCTGTAAATCTTGTAAGAACACAAGCAAGCTAATCTATATGAAACAAACCACCTTGCGCCGGGAGTTTTGACGAGCTTCATAGCTGTCGGCAACTCTAGTTCTACGAACTCCCCTGAGTTAAACTGATGTGGCATGCCCTTGAGAGTCTCGTCTGGATGCGCGGTGCCTTTGCACTGCCACGGAGTCCTGCAGGGCGTGTCAGATGGTCGTTGCGAAGAAAGCCGATGCGTATATGCGCATATAGGTCACCTGTAAGAGATGAGGAGGGTGCGGAAGGCCCTGGCAGGCTCGTATCGCAAGTACCGTCCCATGAACTGGCGCGGAGTCGAGGCACGGAGGGTTTGCAAAAGTGTAGTCGCGGTAAAATGGTCCTTGGGAAGGATTGAGACAACCCACCGCGAGCTTCAAAAGGCACGATACCTGACACTGAATGAATGCGCAGGTGCCGCCCTTGGAATCATGGACCACTTTAATACCCTGTATGCCGGAATACTGTGATAAGTGCTCAGAAAGGGACGTGGCGAGTGTGGCATGATCAACACCGGAAGGAAGGCTAGCTTTGTCAACCAACGGTCGACGGCTAGGGCGCATCTCTTACCATCCGATGAAAATACTTGCGTCGTGGGCAACTCTGTCTGGCAGACAGTTAGACTCGGGGTTCCCAGCTGTCTGTGGCTCCGGCGAAGGGACATTTGAGTCAGCAGAGGGAACATGACTGTCCCATGAGCGAGGATTGTTTCGTCGCGGCATGGTAAGACGACAAGTTGCAGAGGGGGCAGTCAACATCGAGTTTTACATTCAATTCCGCGGATAATTTGTACAGAGGGGGGGTTATCGATCAATCTTCCTCCGTCGAAATTGCATTTCGATCAAATTTTCTGAAAGAAAATTAGACCATGAAGAGACTTTGCAAACACAAAAGGATCCACAATTTACCTCAATCATCGCTCTACAATACATATTATGAATTACCCAGGAAATAGATACCACGGAAGCTCGACAAACTCGTCTCAAGGTCGTCATGGAAAACCCTAACCAAGCAACTTAAGCCATCAAATGCACCTATGGCATGATGAAAACGATCTACAGGTGCCAACCCCGAGCTTTCAACACAACCTTGCTGCCAACGTCGATTCACACATACCAGTCGAACTGTATAGCTTCAGTACCCGTATCGGAGGCCAATTTTAGGAGAAATCATACACCCTGTTGGAAGGATAACACTGGCGGAGGTGTAGCCAAGACATTTTCCAATCGGGTGTATGTACTTGCAAAGAACCGCGCGCACCCAATTACATAAGAAATTACACTGCCACTGCGATTGGCTACAGATTCGTCGCTGGATTTTCTCCACTAGCGAGCCAAAAACAACATGTCCGACGATGGTTACGATGGTGGCGGAGGGGACGACTACGACTACGGTCCGAGGTCTGTCCTTTGTGCTGTATAAAACTTTCCAAAGCCTCACGGACGTGTCTTGCCAGTTTTGTTGACAATCCATTCGTGCGTCTAGTCCGTCGCAGTTGAACTCTGCGCGTCGGGTGTTCATGTATCGTATGTATAGGATGAGCACTATGACCTTTTAGGGGAGCCACACGAAGGAGAACACCAGGAAGAGCAGGGTGAAGAGGGTGTTGGCGA
The DNA here is from genome assembly GCA_024613145.1 of Pisolithus marmoratus. Classification (NCBI taxonomy): domain Eukaryota; kingdom Fungi; phylum Basidiomycota; class Agaricomycetes; order Boletales; family Pisolithaceae; genus Pisolithus; species Pisolithus marmoratus. Next base: position 89,792 of record JANFAE010000328.1, on the reverse strand, counting down.
GGTCTCCCATCCAAATGGGATAAGTGGTGCAGACCACGATCAAGAGATGGTAACTGGAGAGGACCAGTCTCAGTATCAACAACCTTCCCCCGCCGTTGGCCTGCATGGCGAGAGGCAGCCCAATAAAGTCCGTGTCACAACGCCATACCTTACAAAATACGAACGTGCACGAATATTGGGTACACGCGCCCTGCAAATCAGGTGAGTCTACGTCTGTCTGTTCTTTGGTCCACTGACGTGCCTGGAAAGTATGAACGCTCCAGTGCTCGTGCCTCTGGACGGCGAGACAGATGCGCTGCAAATTGCCATAAAGGAGCTGTCACAACGAAAAATCCCCCTCATCATCCGTCGTTATCTACCGGACGGTTCCTTCGAGGATTGGAGTGTCTCAGAGTTGATTAGTGACTAGACATCGAGGCATCCCTCTCGTACGAGTACGTGCTTGGCCCCCCCATTCTACTTCGCTGTCATGATTTAAGACCTGCAAACAAAACACCTACTCCAATATACGAATACGCTTAGCGACTAGTAGTGTACAATATAGTTAGATAAAATTTATGACTTCGCTGCAGTTTCTACCCAAGGTTTTTTACGCAGAGTAGTACTATTTGCTCTAGGTCTCTTTATATCCACCTCGGTTGACGCCGAGATGGTTCGTGTCCTTGGCCGTCGCCCCGGGTGCTTGAAGGGTGATCCAAATGGATCCATAGTCGGCCCCTCATCCATTTGGGGAATGGAGTTCGTTGCATCAACGAATAGTAGGCATTTGCTTGCCTTGTTATACGTCTTCGCTACGTCCCGCCTTTTCCTTGGACTAGAATCTAGGTCAGAGTAGTGTGAAATGGACTGTCGCCGCTTTGAAGGCGACGGTGGCGTATTCAAAGCTGGCTTTGTAATGACAGATGGAAACGGCATTCCGCCAGCGGGTGAGGCATTCTCCGCTCCCAGCGTCTGCTTGGACTTGCCTGTTGGACACTCGAATCAGCCGCCGGATCAAGCGAACACCTGATCTCCTGACCTTTGTCTTTCGCTGGTTTGAAGTTGCCGTGCTCATCCAACGTCGGTTGTATCTCCCAATCTGATGGTCGGATTCTCCTCCAGTCCTCTGTCACCTTTTCGACCCACATGTCCGTGTCACCCATGATGTGGTAATCGATTACATCCGACCACTCGCTCCCCGGCGGTGTTTTGTTGACGAAGACAACCTTTCCCTGCCACTTCTTAACTCGTCTTGGGGAACCGGTTGTACTTGGAGCAGAGGAGTGTACAACTTTCGCAAACTCCTTTACAAGCTTCTTCAGTCCATGAACCTTGAGGGACGTGCCCATGACGATGAGCATATCAGGCTTGCGAGCCATATCTTGTGACTGTATCTTCCCGATATCATCCCCCATAGGATGTGCCTCATCATACAAGACGATAGCGGGTCGCAGTGTTCCAACCTTTAGGGGGCGAGCAGACCTGGCGATGCGCGCCTCGGCTAAAGGGGCTGTTTTACACGAGGACAAAGCCATATGAAGGATAGAAACCCACAACGCAACGTACACTCCGGGCAATCGGGAGGTATGCCCTTTTCAAACATACACAGATATTCCTCAGTGCATGGGAGATCAACAGAGCAGAAAGTACATCGAACACGGCGAATATCCCCGTGGAGTTGGATGTTCCTCACTTCGTCTGCCCTTAGCTTTGATTTCCCCTTCATGTTTGACTTCGTCTCTTGGCTCGAGCTGCAGATGAGGCCGGCCTTCTCCTCGAGGCCGTCGATGTTCTGGGTGTACGACCGTAGTAACTTGTGTTTGTTATCAAGGCGTTTAATAAACTCATGGGTTAGTGCAGGCGAGGCGGAATCGATGGAGCGCTTCAGTTGCGAGATGAATGTGTAGAATACGGAAGTGGATGCCTGGTCACGAAACAGCGACGCGTCAAAGAGATCCCTTCCCTTGATAACCACGTCGGGGAACTGCTCCTTTACTAAAGCATACAAGCCATCTGAAGAACGAAAATCCTGTGTGGAGCGTGAGTGACCGTGTTTGACCACTTTTGTGTGATGTCACCCACGGGTATGCCACACGAACAGGAGATACCAGCTCCAGTGACGATCACGATTTTCTTGCACTTGGCTACTGAGAGTGAAATATCCGCAAGCGCCCTCCGAGTGCTTGATTGCGCCATAGGCGCGTTAAGATCGAGTGTGAGTGTCATGTCCGACACAGTCTGTGGTACAATGGCAGGGAGTGTGGTTGAAAGCAGCCTCCCGAATTTTCATGACGTTTGTTGTCGACTTACCACGGGCCAACCCACAGAATTGTTTTGGTGTGTTTGGCCCCCCGTGTCGTATCGCGTCCATCACGTGATAACAGCACGACTACCTCGCATCACACCAACACTACAGACATCAATGCATCATAACCCTAGTAAGTAATGGTCGTTCTCAGAAGCGAGTGTACGCTCATAGTACCGCAGTCCCTATTTGCAGCTGGATGGCCTGGTGGAATTAATATTGCCCCTGTCATCGTCTTCTTTAGACGGCGGACATACCGCACTTCGTCAAGAACGATGCCGTCTCTACTGCATCCCAAATATGGGACGGTCCCTGTTTCTGAGTTGAGATCGTTCGTAATCTGTGCCACCCCATAAGTCGTCTCGTTCCAAGGGACGATACCAGGTCAAGTGGAATGAAATCACTACCGCGCTTACCAGATGAAGACCGTACCCCACGAGCAAATCGTACGTGGCGTAGAGTTGGAACACCTTCACGACCGCTTCGTAAAAGTTCACGTCTTTGCGCTCCTTGTTATAAGTCAGGCTCATAGCAGGCGACGTTGAACGGGGATGTACAGGCTGGGTGTTTGGAGAACTAAGCAAGTGCACCTGTTCAGAAGTCCTTGCGATTTACCAAGCTCGTGCGTCCAGAAATCTTTGTTGGGAGCGCCTTGATCGGTCCAGAAAGTCCCGAATAGGAAAGGGAAACGATCCTCAACGTCGATATTGTTGTACTTGGTAAGATCCTAGCAACCAAAGTCTTCGACGAACGTCTTTATGCAGGGGCCGGAGTGCCATCCAGAAGGACTTCTTCGAAGGTGACGGATTGGGGTCGTATTACCTGGTCATATGAACTGAACGCTGGCCATCAGGGGTAAAAGAAACTCGAGTCTGCAACCAGTTCACTTACCCATCAATTGTCAGCCCAGACTCTGTGGATAGTCCAGCTATCTCTTGGAAAAGGTTGTCCGTTAGCTTCCAGCCTCATTTAAGTATCCCGATACCGAGCTTGCAATACCAAACCGCCTTCGCAGCAACATTATAACACGAGTTTGTGAGAATGGTCGTATTCTCGCAGGGGTACTGCAGGGGCAATGCGACGCACACTTCAGTATTGGGAAATGTCGTCGGATAGCAGTTGGTCGCATGGACCTCGCACGCTGGGAGCAAAGCAAGCACCACGGACGACATATAGCAGCGAGAAGACAAAGGGCGAACCCCTCTAACCTAAGATCGTGCAGCACGCATTTTATAGGTAACCCATCACCAACTTTAGACACGTAGCGCATGCAAATTCTCTTGCTTCAGGGGCGCGGCACGGCTTTATGGCTGAGATTTTTCCAGAAGACAGCCAAACCTGGGACATGGTCAGCCCATTCAGCTCGGCTGCACAGGAGTGCACGTTCGTAGGTGAACATTCATAGGTAGAATTAGATGGAAAATTCTTTTGCCATGTACCTGGGTCTAAAAATTATGTAAAATAAATGCCAGGACCGTGGATTGAACACGGGACCTCCAGAAATCAACTAACTTCAGTCTGTTGCTCTCCCAGCTGAGCTACCCCGGCTCAGCAATGTTTCTGCCTTCTTGAAATTGCATCCAATGCCATAATAACATCTCACAGATCTCATGCTTCAAAAGTTGATATATCCCCAAGTACCTCTTCACCACTCTCCAGGACAGTAGGCAATGTATTTTCTTCGGGTTGTTGTTCTTCTTGCTCAGCACTTTTTGGTTGATCTGCTAGGGACAACTTTGTGGGTGCACGAATCTCGGGCGTGGGACCATCAAAATCTCTTCCCGTCATACGAGAAAGCGTTTGCATATCTGCAAGAGCTTGTCAGCAACGCTTCTACGAAAAGGTCACCACAATACCATAGGGCCGACGATTCTTGAGACAAAAGTCAATCCTACTCGGATTCCTCTTGTCTTCCGCCTTGAACTTGTTTTTGCATGCTTTGCGGTCTCGACCAGGAAGCACGTAGGAAATGAGTTCATAATTTTCCCCGAATTGTGATAACGCCTAGGGGCACTCTGAGAACAGTGTCTGATACGGAATATCAGTCTTACATCGTAAAAAAGCTCCGTTTCCTCAGGGCTCCATCGAGAGCCTCGGAAGCGTTTGGCGTAGGTCCCGGAATTGACAAACTTGGAGACGTCAGATTCCTCTACATGAGTGTAATTTGCTGTTTCTTCTTCTGCATTACGGTCAACAAATAAGGACTCCTCGTCTATGATCGTTTCTCCGTTAGGCCCAATGCGGACCTGGACATTATACCGGCTTGTAGAAACGTTTTGCGTGTAGTCAAAACCGTTCCCAGAAGCGTCTTCAGCTGCAGGAGTTGGAGTGGCCTCTGTACGTAGTCCCGGGGTCGTGTTTCGTGAATCTTCGTCGGAGCGAACCTCCTTGACACCATTTTCTCGGGTCATGTCAGCGTCCTCACCACGACCATACTTCTTCGCTTCCATGATCACCCGCATTCTCGCCCTTTTCTCGCGATTGCACCTTTTCCACGCCTGGTGATTTTGAAGAATCTGGGTAGCTTTACTACTGATGCGACCTTGACCGGTGTCTTCACATAGAGCTGCCATGGTGACTGAAGTCGGATCTAGGTCTTCTCCACCGTCATAGGCAGGAGTCGTCGGTTGCCGCACCTTTCGAGGCTTTTTAGATGTGGAAGATCCAGACCTCGACCTTGGTCGCCGTGGGGTTTTGTGAGACGGAGTGTCATGCTCGACCGAGCCGGTCACCACGCCGCTTTCCAACGGAGGTGCAGGTTGCATCGCCGTCGGCTGTATTCGTGGTGGTGCTCTAGACGGAGCAACATGGATCGCAGTACCGGAAGGAGCAGTTTGTACATTGGATATATCTGGAGACGGAGTAAATGGTAGTCTAACAGGAACCACCGTGGGCGGAATTGGGGAAAGAGTGGGAGGGGGTGCACTGTCACGGGAATCCGGCAATGAGGTGGCTTGCGACAAGCGAGTGTCCTGAGACAGTGAAGTCTGCCTATCCGAGGATGTGTCCGCCGTGCGGGCTCGGACCTTTGTAACAGGTCGGAAGACGGTGCCACCTTTCTCTACAGACAAAGAGGTAAGATCGACAAGCCACGCAGGACGGACGACTTACGGACGCGCGTGCTCATTTTCGACTACGTAGAGAGAGATATCGCTGGTCTACACTATAATCATATCACAAGTCATATCCTTGGGTAATGGGACAAACAAAACCACACAAGCCCCATGAATCGACCCGCTCAGATCCTGAAGCTGCCCGTCGGGGACGCGCCTGACTGGGAGGCAAGAGCCTTTGCAGGGGCCGAGTTGAAGCCTGTCAACGAAAGGTGTGAAACGCTGTTCTCCGTGTCCCGTGCATTCTCAAGTTTAGCCAGTTTTGTGATATTACAGTCTTTGAGGCAATGTCAGAGTCTAATGTCTGTTGTTGTTCTGGAATACTCACTCTACTCTGCCGCAGCAAGAGACAAATGGCTGCGATCGGCATTTCCAAAGTTTTCGACTCGCTCAAGAGGAGGGAAGCAACCCGACGTTGTGCCGCCGCCGCACACAATGTACAACCGTGGAAGATGTACTCTTGAAATCGGACCTCATATATTCACGGACGTGACAGTCTTCGAGGTTCACTACCACCCAGTTGCTGTTCCTGTACCACCGCCGACTACCTTTGTGTATCAGTCCATGCCTTCCAGTTCGTGGCAATCGAGCCCGCAACCCAACCAGGTGAGCGAAACAACTTCGACTGGGTTGCCGACCTCCACCCCTCTGTTGGCGTCTTTGCCTTCGACACTCCACGTCACACAAGCCCTCGTTGCGCAAGTTAACCAGGCAGCTGCTTCTAATCCGACCCTTGCAAATCTCCTCCAATTGGCCGTCGCTGGGAAAGCGTCGCCGGATCAGCTCAAGACACTTGGCCTACTCATTCAATCTCTTGCAGGCTCCCCGTCTGCGGCAGTCGACGCTGCTGAACCATCTACCGATCATACTCAGTCAAAAGCGCGTGCCGAGAGCGGAACTCCAACCTTAGCGACAACGTCGCAATACCAACTGCAACCCCCCACCAAAGACTTCGATCTCGTGCTAGAGTTTCGAGAAAATTCAATAGATCGTTGGACATTTCCGCGAGGACCCACAAAGTGTGAATTTGTCACTTTGCCCGGAATATCGGGCCCGTTTGGGGACATCATCCTCACTACTACTGTCCCGTTTACTTTTCCGAGTGCTGGTCAAGGGGCTGAGGGTGTCTCGGAAATTCAGACCGTCCCAAAGCAGGTTGTTACTTTCCGGTTTAAATCGGCTAGCTCGGCTGTTTGGGACACAGTTTCGCGTTGGGTGGGACCCAATGCAGAAGAGAACTGCAAAATTCTGAGCGAAATTGTAGGTAGTTATCTACCCTTGCTATAATGGTACTCAGTCGCGTGTTCCATACAGATATCGCCGGACAGGACGTTTCTGGCACACAGACTTCCAGAGGGTTCAGAGCTTTCTCAAATCCAAAATGTGAGTTCATTGCGTCGGACGTGGCATCATGCTGATCACTTCCAATCAGGCTGCCGTACCTTCTTATTCGATGAAGCCCATCAAACCTGCAACCGAAAACAACAAAAACAGGCGAAAGACTACTCGGAAAAACGTGGCAGATGGTAATGCTCCAGTTTCTCCCACTGCAAAACGGAAGCGGCCCGCGCAGAGTAAAAATCAAGTTGAACCTCTACCGATTGCTTGTCTATCGTGTGGTCAGAATGAGGTACCCCTTATACAGGGAGGACGTAAGTACGTTAGCTGGTGTCCTTGTTATTTTAAATACATTGAACCGACAGGGTACTGTCGTCCGTGTGTCAATGATGGTCGAGTGCCCAACCCGGCGGAACCTGTCGCTCTTAGTGATCTTCCGGTCGTAAAAGAAACGGGACAGGATCTGCAACAACTTGCCTCGCAACCTGCAACGGGTGCTACAATGATTTCGTCTGCTGATAACGATAAAAATGTCGTTCACGATCCGAGAACATGAGTCGAATTGATAATATCGTGTATAGTGTTGTACGATTATGGCGCAGGTTGAAGGTATACTAATGAACGCTCGGGATGAACCTTGAAAGGTATATGAAGCTATGTGCAGAGCCCAACAAGCCACCCTAGCCACCACAAAGCAACAGCAGCTTGCAAGAAGACGATGCAAAGCTCGATGACAACAGCAAAAAGCTGAATGATAATTGCGATCCAGAAGAGTGGTAGAATTGCCCAACGAACCCCATGGTTATCGATGAAGAGTAGCCTGTAATTCCATAGGGAAGTGACGGCAGCGCGTGCTTGGAGGAAAGTAACTAGGATAATGCAAGTAGACAGCCCCAGCAGAGAGAACCAATGGTGTACGGATCGACGGGGAAAGGACTCTACTGGGTAGCGCTTGGGCTCTCCGGTGAATTCGTTTCGGTACCAAGGGATGATAAGAAGGTCTTGGATATCTTCCATTATAGTCTTTCCGTAGTTTCTCCAGAAAGGCGTAATTGTATCGAGGACGAACGTCAATGCGTCCATGCCAAACTCCCAGATTTGTTGGTATTGATCTTGGTATTTCTCCACCAGGGCAACAACATGGGATAACTTGAATGCAGAATTAGTAGCTATGCATGTAGCGCAGAGACACATCCACTAACCTCTGGATAGACGACCGAGGTGTGCGAAACCGCCTCATTGTACTCCCTTTTAACCGTCGCGTGGATCGATCTGACCTCCGCAAGTATCTTGTTAACATCATCCGCCTTCTCGCTCAAAGGTTGTTGCACCTGCTGAATTGCCTGGAGTTTGTCCATCAGCAACGTAATGGGTTTGTCCAAGATGTCCGGAATAGTGAGGGTATCTTCCCCAGTTGCCGATAGAAACAGCCTAACAATCTCACGCTGGCGCGCGACACGGTCGTGAATATCCTCAACAGCCTGCCAACCTCGATATTTACGGGTTCCACCAGTCACCGAAGAAGGGTCATGACCAATGGCATCGAGAAGCTCCGGCGGGAGATTGCGATGCGGAATCCCGAGGGTAGGTAGTACATTTGAACAAAGAATTTCGTATTCCCGGATATCGGCTGCTACCCTCTGCAGCCTATGGCGTAGCCTATGATTGTGGCCCTTCAAAGCCTCAAGCATTCTGGAATGACATTATTGTAAACCATGCACCACGAGGATGAACGCAGGTCTTACCTCCATCTAAGACCATACTCCGCCTCTAGTTTATCTTCTTCATACTCTGCGGCGGGCTTAAGGGGCACGCAATTACCAAGTGGTAACGATATACTGCGGTACGAAGGCTTGGGAGGTGCGTCACCAGGGGAGTTCGAGTCACCTTTATCCACGGTTGTACTCTCCGGGGGCAATGTCTCGTGATTAACGGCGTCGTTCTGTACACATCCTTCAACTGTGGCGCTCGACGCGGCAGGCGGTAGCGGATCACACAGTCCGCCTTGATCGTTCATCTCTGGTGGCGGTGGTCGGGATGGTTGGGTGTTGCGTATTAAAGAACGGGGTTCGCGTCTCTGTCTAGACCCCAATCGAGACGCATCAAACAAAAAATCATTTTGATCCTCAGATTGAGAGCCAGGCGCTGAAGGTATTTCTTCGGGGAAGCGACGAACGTCGCGGAAGCCAAAACGACTGCTCGCAGGAGATAGGCTTCCTGGCGGTGTGGCAACGCTATACGGGAAAGGGTTAACACGAGCACTTGCGCCTTCGATGAATCCAGGTAACGACCGCCGCCAGCCCTTGACCCTACTATGTCCACGACCTTGAGAGTAATCAGTGCAGTCGATAGAGTTGTCCACAAGCGGGCTGAATGATATAGGACCCTCTGGTAAGCGAATCTTGCTGACAGAAGTACTGGGAGAAACATCTGACGAAGCTGTGACTGAGGTAGGCGACTTTGCACTGTGAGGTGACAGATACGAGGGAAACACCGGCGACGACACCACTGCACCAACCACGGGAGAGGGTTGTCCATGGCCTACGCCCTTCTTGAACCTTACATACTCTTCCATAAGGAGAGCTGACATGCGCCACCTTACATGCCCATTCCTCCGACTATCCAACAGATGCTTCAGCCACGTCAAAGGCTCAGCACCATCTAATAAAGCGCGCATATCAAGCGTGGAACTCAGATACCAGCGTGCCACTTCGGCCAGGTTGATAGGGAGTCCGCTGGCAATTGAACTGAACACCACACTATACTGGCGACCAAGCTGCTCTTTGACGATAGCTGATTTCCGAACTGTAGCTGCAGACGCCTCTGCTTTGATTCTAGCGATCCTGTCTGCCAAAAGATCGGTATTGGAGGAACTCGTTCTCCACACTTATCCAAAAGGACAAACCTGCGAAGAGCGCTTCTTGCTTTTCAATAAATGCTCGATTAGCGGGTGGTGCCTTCTCCTTCCCCTTACGCCTTCCCTTGTGTATTGGCCATAGTTTGTCCAACTTTTCGTCCTCAGACTGTGAACCAGTCCAGTCAAGAGTAGCTCCTCCATTGGAGGATAGAGGGACAGGATGGAGAGGGACTGATTTTGTGAAAGGACTGAAGTCTACTTCCGATGGGAGCGAAGTAACTGGCAAATAATCGGGCGTAGACTGTTCCATTGGTGCTGTCGAAGAGCTGGACGGACGGGCAGCAAAGGGGTCAATAACATTAGCTAACGGCGAAGTATCACCATCTGAAGGTTTGTACGGCCTGCGATCTCTCCGTCGGGACTGCAATTGCAGAGCTCTCTGTACATCTTGCAGAATCTTGGGATCTGTTGGGTAAACGTTAGTCAGCATACGCGGGTCAGATCTCATTTACTTGCCTTCTTTCGCTATAAAGACGGGTGTAAATATTCGTGGATGCAAGTGTTCTAGTAGTCAACGCACACAGTTCGTACTCATCTGAGAAGGCGCTGGGCTGAAAGTCGGGCATCAATGACTCCACCTTCAACCCCGACCATCGAGGGGCCTGACTGGCACGCTTTGACCTCCTGCGTGATCCGTAACTCACGGAAGGTTTCTTCACAGTCTTCCGTTCGGGTTCATTGGATTCCAAGCCAGATGATTGAACGCGTCGCCTGTTCTCATTCGAACCCACCGGGTTGAGTACATCCGACCTTGACAATGAAACGGGTTCCTGCAAAGAAGAGGGGAAGGATGACCCAGAAGACCCTTCATAAGACCGGGATACGAGAAACCTGTCCGGAAACCGAATGCGGGGGGATCGAGTGGGAGGGTCGTCCCTGCACGTTGTGAAGCTGGTTCCTTGATCTATCGAAGGACCTTTGTCTCCCATCTAACCAGGTTTGAAATGACCGAACTAGATGTCAGATTCTACGTCCTGGCTCGCTAGAGGACAAGTAGGGTAGTGCCCAGGTGTTCTTGCAGTCTGCCCTACGTAAACACACTATGCCATGTCCGCCACGTGATCAAACACATACTCCGTCATAGCAAGGCTTTGGTCTGTCTGCGAGCCGAGAAGCCGCTAGCATGTGGGAATGCAATACCCAATCAAGGGGTTGCTGACACACCCCTTCAGTACTTCCAGAGAGAGAGAATTTCTATATTTATATACCGCAACAAGTAGACTGCTACTAAGACGTGGTGCCCGAGGGCCAGCAGTACTTCCAGACAACAGAGGGAAGTAACATATCACCCCAAGAGAGACAATGATATGTTTTGATTGACTTTACCCGTTAAGAGATGGAACCAGGTGTCATTTACAACTCACAAAAGGTACAAGCATAAATTATTACCTCGAAGGGTAGTCAGGTTCTAGAGTCCCCGTACTTCGGAACACAGTCATGAACAAGCCCGTTAAGCAACGGGGAAATAGTATGTTCGCTCTCGGCAGTGCGCTCACAATGTCCTATCAGCCAAATTCGCGAGCAGTGAATTGATATAACACGGTGTGATACCATTCAATAGTCGCAAGAGCTACCTAGGAAGAGGTCGCACGCGCTTCTGTGCCCGTCTCTTCGTAATGAGACGGACTAGCATGACAGCAGTAAATGCTGATAACGAGTACCTTTTGGCTGGAAGTGAGTGAGAGGACTATGTCACGGCAATGGACCAACCATGTCACCACGTAGGATAAGTGTGCATTTCGCACGTCTACCGTAGCCGCACGACCAACAGGGATGCCTTTACTTATATTTGAGGTGGCTTCGCCTTCGTGACCGGCTGGTATGTGTCATCACCATCACCCTTTGTCCGCATATGGCGACGACTCACAGAATATCTGCTCTATGAAGACAGGCTGAACACCGGCAGCATCACCACCTGCGTATTCAGCCATTGCGTCAACATCAGCCCAAAACCATTTGCGCTCAGTAGGATGGTTGTCAGGTGTGAAAGTGTTGCGCTTGTGCGAAGTCCTCAGCATTCCCTGCACCTCAACCTCACCTTTCTCACTGCAATCGTAATTGCCTACGAAGTCATTGGAAATGAAACCCCGGTCTACAAGCACGGTGGACCCCTGCGACCGAAGCAATGGTGTGACTACATGGTAACCATGCACACCATCTCGGACACGGGGACCAAGTAGCATTGTGTGGTGGTGGTCCCATGTTCCTCGAAGTAGCACCCTGCGGTAGATAAATTCCGGAATCACCGAGACACTTCCCAGTTGGCGAGCGAATTCAGAGACAATTCACTCATGAAACCGTCAACGCACTTTATTCTTTTTGGAAGAAGGATAGGATCGCGCTGAAGCTTTTCTTCCAACTCGTCAATAAGGTTAATTTTCCATTGTAAACGCTGTAACTGCCAGGTCCCCAGCGCAAACGTGAAGACGGGAATGAAGCCCAAGAGAAGGATAGTTGGGCTGTACCACGAGTCCTTCCGTGCAGTATAGGTGGTTGGACTCTTGACGACGTCAGTATGTACCCATCGACGGACACCTGTAAACCGCTGGCCAGTCCTCAGCAGAGCTCTACTCTGAAGCGATGCCGTCCGGAACAGCGAGAGCATCGCAAAGCTGAGTTTCCCACGCACAGAGAGAGATCTCCAAAGAGATCATTTCACTCTGAGGCGCAGTCCCGTCTTTTGCTTCTCTCCGTTCATCTCCCAGTCAGAAGCCATGCAAGTGTCATTTTGGTAGATAGCCATCAGCATGCCAGCTTACCTTGGTTATTCAGGGCCATGAGACGTCGTCCCAACGGCTTCGACGTCGATTCGGAAGAGATTCACTACCCCACCCGTCCTGTGGACAAGGACAAGGCAGAGCAGGAACTCGTCGTCAACATCAAGAAGGCTACCAGTCCAGACGAGACAGCTCCGAAGCAGAAACACGTCCGAAGTGTGTTCCGTAGCTTCATCCTCGTTCGGTTCCTTATTGCTTGAATATTGGACAGAATGCATCGTTTATACTTGGGATTATCACAGCTCTATCTCGTTCTGGAGTGGACTTCGCGTACAGCCTATACTATCCGACGAGGTTCAGACTTTCAAGGCGCTCATAACCGTCCATAAGGTTCTCCAAGAAGGACACCCAGTCGTGCGTTGCCCTCTCTGCGGCTATCGAGGTATCGTGGCTGAGGTTCAACTTGCAGACCATCAAGGAAGCGCACGGTCAAACAGGCTGGCTGGAGACGTGTGCACGCACCGTCAGTTCCGATGGCCAGCGAGGTTCGTGGCCGCAGTTCGCCTAATACACGCAAGTCTTATTATTCTTACTAGGCTATGGGTCGTTGATAAGGACCTACGTACAATACATTCTTGCCAAACTTCGGTTCCATAGAATCCGACCAGAATTCAATGGGTTGTTTGAGTATGAGGAGTATATCTCTCTGAAAGGAATTCACGATCCCAACGAGGGGTGCGCACACTAGCCTGTCGCCAATCATAAAAGAACTGACATTTGACAGATACGAGACCATCACTGATCTCATGGGTTTGCAGGATCAGATCGAGTCATTCGAACGGATGGTCTTCTCGCACTTCAGGCATTCAGCTAATAATGAATGTCGCATATCATCTCTGGTGCCATTGGTTAAGGAGAGTTGGGGAATATATAGATTTATCACTAGTATGCTGCGTGCGTTGTACAGGAGTGAGTGCTCGAAGAGATGACCAAATGAACAGGACGCTGACAGTACACAGGAACAAATGACCACGAAGCCCTTGAACCACTCCGCCAACGGTTTAACGCACAGCACCATAATCTACGCAAGTTTTACTACGAGTGTTCTAATCTCAAGTTCTTGACTAGTCTCATCAACGTACCGAAGCTTGGTCAAGTATGCGTTTGGAATAGCCCTTTTTCTTGACACTTAACTACCTTTGCTTCCAGGAACCGCCTAACTTGTTCGACAGCGGCAATGCTCCAGATCTGCCAGCTCGGCCGAAGACTGCTTCGTCTCCAAGTGTACCCCCGGCAGCTCCTTCCCCCGATGCCGCGGCCGTCAGCGAGCAGGCACGAATGCTAAAGGAGTACGAAGACCAACAGGCTGCACTGCGGGCTCAGCGAGAAGCCGAGGAACGACGGAGGCAGGAGCTTGAAGCGCAGCAACAGAGCGAGTTCGAGCGGCGGCAACGCGAACAACAGGAGAGAGAGCGCCTGGCTCAGGAACAGCTTCTGCAACAACAGGTCATGCAAATGAACAACCAAGCTGCTCAACAAGTGGCCGACTACCAGCGAGAGTTGTTGGCCATGAGGGGGCAGTATGAGAGGGATCAATTACTTCTAGAGCAATATGATCGCGTAAGCATTTTTGCATTTTCCACGTTGCACCATGTTGATTAGTTTTGCCTCCGCAGCGTGTAAAGGCACTCGAAAATGAGCTTGGGGGCGTCACGGCCAATATCAATGCGCAGATGGTTTCGAAGGATGACCTCATCAAACAGCTACAAGACCAAGTAACTCTATGGCGGAATAAGTACGAAGCCCTGGCGAAGTTGTACAGCCAGCTAAGGACGGAACATCTGGACACGCTCTCGAAATTCAAACAAATGCAGCTGAAGGCCAATTCCGCACAAGAGGCTGTTGATCGCATGGAGCGCATGGAGCGGGATCTGAAAGCGAAGAATTTAGAGCTTGCTGACATGATCCGTGAACGTGATAAGGCTCGTTTCGATATTGACCGCCAGAAAGCGTCCCATAAAGACGAGGTGGACCGTTTGAGGCGCGAGATTAATTTTGCCAATGAACGCGCGGGCGACGCAATGCGCTCAAAGAGCTCAGAAGTATCTAGCGTATTGACCAAGTACAATCGCCAAGTCAACGAATTGGAAGACTCACTGAGGGTTGGTTGCTCGATATATTTGCTTGTCATCCCCGTGCTGATGAGTGTTCGCAGGCCAAACAGATTCAAATTGACGACTTACTCGAGAAGGTGAACAATGCCCAAGTTGATATGGAACGCTTGCGTGAAGAGAAGGATCAAGAGATTATGATCCTTCAAGAGGGCATGGACAATACCATCCAACAGTTGTCAGAGGCGCAACAGGTACGGTCAACACAATGGGAGTTTGCTTGTGATTAATCTCCCCGTAGAATCAAGGCATTAGCGAGGAGGCGACCAATGCTCAAATTGACACCCTTATTCTTGATAACCGCAAGAAGTTAAACCAGATCATCGGTTAGTGCACGGGTTTTACGCTTGAGTTCTTGACGCTGATCTAGATCGTCTTCAGATTCAATTTTACAAGCATGCGTGCAGAAAGTGGACGATGCAATTTACGAACTTGAATCTCCTACGCAGGCCGGAAATGCCAACTCGACACCAGAGTATACCTTATCCATGATAGAAAAGGCGATCAGTACTGCAACAGACTTCGCCACTGTCTTCAATCTCCACCTCTCTGGCGATGTTGGCGGAGATTACGTCGACGTTATCAAGGGTGCCAATGACTTCGCACAAGTCTTGTCTGATGTCCTTGTGAACACCAAAGGAATCACGCGCCTTGCCAACGATGACGATGCGTCAGACAAAATCATCGCCGTTGCTAAAGCCGCTGGCGACGTTGGCCTCAGGTTCTTCCTCAATTTGCAATCTTACAAGCTCGACCTACTTAAACCCACTCAACGCAAAGAAGTCTCGATGCGCAACAACAGCGAGACTAGGAATGCTCTCACGCGTCTCTCTGAAGTTGTCGATGCCATGGTGCCTAAAGGAGCCAAGGCCCTTGGGAGAGCTAATGGTGATATTGGAGATATTGTGGAGCAGGAAATGCTGAACGCGGCCCAAGCTATCGAGTTTGCCACTCAACGACTACAGGAGCTTATGTCCCGCCCACGTGATTCTTCGCGGTTCAGTGCGGTCGATCTCCAGGTACACGACTCCATCTTATCGGCAGCGATGGCAATTACGAGTGCCATCGCCCGGTTGATCCAGGCTGCAACGGAGTCTCAACAGGAGATTGTCGCCCAAGGTAAAGGCTCAAGTTCGGTCCAACAGTTCTACAAGCGGAACAACAGATGGACGGAAGGTCTTATCTCGGCTGCCAAATCCGTCGCCTTTGCGACCAATTTACTCATTGAGAGCGCTGACGGCGTGCTCTCGGGCACGCACTCGCTCGAGCAGCTCATCGTTGCCTCAAACGAAGTCGCTGCCGCGACCGCCCAGCTAGTGGCTGCTTCCCGAGTCAAAGCAAACCTCATGTCGAAAACTCAGGAACGGTTAGAACTTGCAGCTAAGGCTGTCACGGAAGCATGCAAGGCGCTTGTGAAGCAAGTTAAAGCTGTCTCTGCAAAACAGGCGGCCGAGGAAGATGTCGATTACAAGAACATGGCCGTACTCGAGTTCAAGAGGCGGGAAATGGAGCAACAGGTTGAGATCCTGAAGCTCGAGAAGGATCTTGGTGCCGCCAGGCATCGCTTGGGCGCTATGAGACGCGCCGGTTATCACACCGATGAAACAGACTGAAACTAGGAAATCCCTAACTACACACTCCTTGCTATGGATTATCACATTTGTTACCCTTTCTTTTCTGTCCGGATAAGTAGTAATCTACATGTATGTTTTTATTTCGACAACCAAGTTGAAAATTACATTGCGACACCCCTCGCCAGTACCAGTCTATAAATTGACGATCAGGTGCTTGTATCTGGATGAGAATACCAGGATTCCAGATCATCGCAGGGGGGTTATTACATGGAAAATGGAGATACAGAAAAAATAAGAGAGCACACTAGTCATACGACTGAGATGTAAGCTAGTAAAACAACCACCGAATGAAAAACAGGAGAAAAGTCACAAACTAGGGGCGCGGGAAGTAAGGTACGTATAGTAAGTAGTGAATAATGAAACCAATAAAGATCCTTTAAAGAGTGGCCCACAAACCGCACGCGGTTTATTGAACATATATCACAATATCATCCTCGTATCCTTCATCCGTGGAGAGGTCCAACGATTCTCTCCCGCCCTCGAGGTCGAGGAAGCTATTGTCCATGAGGGGCGCTTCGTCTGTGATATCCAGGAAGGACGGTTTGCGAATCATTAATTTCTGCGGTGGGTCTCCACAGACAATGGGGCGTGCGGAAGCTTTGCGAGGTGGCGGAGTTAAAGAGATGAAAGGTACATCGCTCGCATGTTTGTTCGAAACGCTTATGACGTTGGAGAGCTTACCATATGGCGGATCAGCCGTATGTGGACGTCCGCGCAAACGGGATGGCGGAAGAGGTAGCCCTCCAGATGATGCGTTCAACGATCCTGAATAAGAAGGCGTTTTTCTGCACTATTATCGACGGCCGAGTGCTTAATTGTGGCACAGGATTTCGTGACGCACGGACATTGGAGCGGGTAAACGCCGACGACGCAGCACCAAACCCTTCCTTCATATATGAAGGTTCGGGAAACGGCGTTAAGACGGATGAAATCGTCCGCTGTTGGTTGCGTATCATTTCGCCGTACTTACTGTCGAACTCGCTTTGTACCTTGGCTTCAACAGCGAACATCTCAGCTGGAGACATGATCTGCTGCCCGTAGTCCGTTGCCGGCGTCGTCGGCGTTCCACTTGGAAGTACCTCCGAGTCCGCGTCATTTAATAAAACTGAATGAAGAGATATGGACCCATGATTAAGCTCCTTTTCTGAGGGTAAACTAAATACGGAACGCAGATCATCTTCGGTAGTCGCTGTCGATGGCCTCCGTGGACTGGATCCTGAGAACAAGCGTTTCCTCACACTAACGGGAGGGCTACTTGGGATACCTCGCCGCGCGCTGGGCGACCCTGGAGCAGATGTCAACATCTCAGGCGCGCAAGAATTAAGATGACAAAGGGGAGGAGGCGCTGAGTGAAGCGGACGTGGGGCTTGATGGAAAGAGCGGTGCTTCCTCGGTTCCTTGTCCACGGTTTTTATATCATTCGAAGGAGCAGGGGAGGAAAGCCATGGCCCGATCATGCACCTTTGCAAAGTGGAGTGAGAGGCAGACTTCTTCAAGGAGTGTGCGCGGGAAGACGTCGATGGAGAGGCAGTCGCCGAGGACTGCACAGATGTGTCCGAAGATGGAGGTTTCGAGACACCCCGTGGTGATGGTCTTATAGAAGCCATTGGCTCCTCGTCTGCGATCGGACGTTCCGTTAGAGTCCGGTATCGATAGTCGAGGTATTCCTCGTCGTTCTCGTCAGGTGTCAGGGAGGCAGAGGAAGCAAACGATATACTACATGATGACCCAGATCCAGACGGCGATGGATGAGGGTCATCGTCTCTGTGCTTATGATCCGACTCGCACGACTTAGGAACTGCAGGAATGGCATGGAGTGGAGGAGCACATGGCGGATCCGTTGCTATTCGCAAAGCAGACGCCCTACGATGGAGAGCAGGCGGACGGAGTGACACTGGTACTGATTCATACTCTGGGGGCGTGACAACGTTGGGTAGCGTTTGGGGAAGGCTCGGAGAACTACGGATCGCTGATTCCGTGTGGCCTCTCGGGCAGGAAAGTGGAAGGGTATCAGAAATGGTCTTCTCTGTCAGCGTGGCAGCAGAGTCACATCCAACCAAACTAACGCCATAGATACAAACCCGCCGGTTGTCACGGAAGTCTTGTGATGGATATGGGCTGTGGCTATTTCGCTCGGGTTGCGTCCTTTGAGAAATCCAGTTAGGAGTAAAAATAAATATGGAGTAATAAATACCTAATGAAGGCCTTCCCGCCACCAAGCGAAGGGAAACTTAGCGAGTCAGGGGATGATGAGTTACTGGGGCGATGAGAATGCGAAGATCTAGCGGTAGTCAAAGAAGCACGCGCAGCGAGCGCAGTGTTTTCCTTTTGGATGACATCTGCGGTCGGAGAAGTTGGTACGGAAATAGTCCTATCGCTATCGGTTATACCACCGGGAACTGATATTGCGTTCGGGGCGAATGGGTCTGGGTCGGAGAGGGTCAAAACAGAAGGGGGGTTTAGTGAGACACGGGCTTTTGGAGCATCCGAGGGAGGTTGTAGTTTCAAAAAATCATCACCCGGACGGACAGTGGAAGAGACAGATTTGGAGGGAGGCCTCCTTGAATACCTTGGAGGATTATGGTGACCTGACGGAGAGATAGGAACCTGATCCTGGCTAGGAGGGGGCCGATGTAATTTTCTAGGCTTCCTGCCCACGACTGCACCCAGAGTGTTGAACTTGAAGGAACTGGGAGACCTTGTGCCGTCACCATGCGAAGAATTTTTCTCTGGGACAGGACAAGGAATGTCTTTTGAGGGCTTTGAGGTGGGAAGGATGCGTTTCGTGAACCATTGCCTAGCAGATGACATGAAGATACTTGGGAAACACTGGATGAGAGTAAGAACGCAGCGAGACCGAGACTACATACTCACCTGACACCCAGTGCGTACGGGTCGGAGAGGTGTGTGCCTGAGTACGTCAAACGATGGGCAGCTCACACCGACATACACGGTAACAGCGTCGATGTGGTGCTGGAATGCGGTCGGACGATGATGGGGTGGCAAGGAGCGACCAATGCGAAAGAAATGTGTGATCAATTTTAAACGGAACAGGCTTCCCCGATGGACGGCTATATTTTTTCCAGCCGTCCCACAGGGTCTTGACACAAACAGTCGTTAGTTATTTAGTATTTATTGGCACTTGGGGGGGGGACCTTTCACACACTTGCCATCGGGTCATGAAACACATCGCCGAACCAGTAAAAAAATGACTGGACAGTGACTGGAGTTTTCCCGATGGCTACCGGTTGTCATTTCTGCAAGGCGCAGCAGTAGACGTGGCAGGAGAAGCCCCGAATTCGTCGTTCTGCATGGGGTTCGTTCGTTCGCAAATGTGGCCCTGAGGGACACCGCATCCGCCTTTGCGGCCCCGCAGTCAACACAACTTACTCTTAAGGGACACTCGTTTGAGTCTAGTCAGGCATCACGGTTTCAATGTGCCCCACGAGTTCCACTCTTACGTCGGACGTCGCTACCTATAGGAGACTGACTTGATAGAATCAGGGGACCTTCCACAAGACCTGTCGACCTAAAGCGCTTGTCTCATTGCTTAACACTCTGTACACTCATCGTCATCCCATTCTCGTGTGAGCCGTTGCCAGCAGACGATCCATAACTAGGGGCCTATCTTCACCCTCAAGGTAAAACAAGGCACCCGCCTCTGTCAGCGAGGGATGCCACATCACTGTACAGCTCCTCGGAATCCTTTGATGATTCGGCAATTTCATCCTTATCGAAAATCCACATGGGACTCGCTGGCTCACCGATTCCACGCGACTGAGTTAGGAAGTAACGTTGATCACCTCGTAAATTGAGCTTGGTCACCTGCCTGTCAACCGAGCGGCTATCAAACCTTGCTATTCTAATGCGCACTCCTCGTGCTCATTTGACGTGCTGAGAACTCCGCCGAAAGAAAGATCGATCGGTAGAAAGCAACACGCTGTCCAAAAACCAGGGGCACCTACACTCTTCGAAGGCAAGCAGATTGCACATTCACACGGCGAGTACATCTCACCTTCCTCGCGCCTCACCTCCATTGTCTATGTCAATAATTAGAAATCAATCATTGCACCACAACCAAAATTCAGCCTATCTCTGCCCACACATCCACTGCATCACGTTCATGTATCGCTTGAGCAGCTCGAGGCATTGTTGACATCCTCGACCTCTCTTCCTGCTCTCCTTGGTCATCGAACAGTATTGAATTCTGCACGAGCGGTCTGCCAAGCTCTGCGTCCTCGTCTTCATCCTCCAGATCCAAGTCAAGCTCGGTATACCCTGCTCTTCGCACTGCCGTAATGTCGATGGGCTTCGGCCGCGAGAATATAGATTGACCAGATCTGCATGCGAAATCGTCAGCGCGTCCCCATGTGCGAACATGATCGCTCCAACGCACTGTCTCATCACCGAAGCCAGACGACCAAATTGCAGTACGTTACGTGCTATTAGCAACAGCGTATCCAGCAACTCCTCTTCTTTGCTTGTGGCTCCGCAGCCGGCAAAAGCCAAGACCAACAGTGTCGTAGCACAAAACATGGTCAGAATCAAATCGAATACGTTGAACGGTGACCTCCAGAATTGCTGCAACAGAGTTCCTAGGTTCTTGTGGCTTGGACGGTTTAATAGGGCGACTCACCCTTCCAAAAGCAACAAAGCGCACGCTGACTTCAAGTATCATGGAAGTGTTGATGATTATCTCCAACACGTAAAAGGGTAGACCTGGGCATCCATCTTGGAGACTCAGTACGACTGTAGCAACCGAAAGGGCAGCCATGATGAGATAGAGAAGGATGTACGTTCGTGAGTGAACGAATCGATTGGCAATTCCCCGCGCCATTTCGCGACGGGTGAGCGCGTACATGGAACGTGCGGATCTGTGTTGACGTTTGAACACATTCGAATGCAAAGTCGCATGTTAGTGTCAACTTGGAAATCACGCGAGTTGACTGACGTAGGATGTGACGGTTCGTTGATGGCATTATTAAGAGTTTCTGTCTCCTCAATGTCGTTGGTATCTGGTAGCTCCGGCATGGTGGTGGTCGACAGCGGTGGTCATGATCATGCCATGCTCAGTGCTGTCCGCCCTCGGTCAAACCGCAGACACAACGTGTGACCAAACAATGATTAGTAATAAACACAAAAGACATCCTTGTCCAGTGTCCACTGCTACCAAGTACCAGCCCAAAACTTTCTCAACCGTCACGCAAGTGAACTCAAGTCAAGATGGGGGGTGGAGACCTGAACATGAAAAAATCTTGGCACCCGCTCCTGCTAAAGAACCAGGAGCGGGTCTGGCTCGAAGAGAAGAAAGCTGTAGGTATTCATCTTCATCTCCACGCACGAGTACTAACGTTTTTCTTGTGTTTAGCTCGAAGAGAAGAAGAAGCTCGATCAGCTCCGCAAAGAGAAGGAGGAAGAACGGCAATTGCAGGAGCTCCAACGTCTCCAAGAGGAACAGACTGGCAAGAAGCGAACGGAAAAACTGGAGTGGATGTACGCTACTCCCGCCACTGGAACTAGCGCAAATCCAAACGACTTAGAGGACTATCTGCTCGGCAAGAAGCGAGTGGATAAGCTATTGATCGGGGATGAGAATGCAAAGGTGCGTTTGGTACACAGGTATCATTTTGTTAATGGTCGAACTCACACGTAGATGAGTTTAGCTTGGTGCTTCGCATAAGAGTTTCATCGCCACGCAGAGTGCGAATACCCCTCGTGATGTTGCTGCCAAGATCCGTGAGGATCCTCTCTTTGCCATCAAGCAACAAGAGCAAGCCGCCTATCAGGCACTGATGTCAAATCCTCTCCGTCTGCGGGAGTTGCAGGAGCGCAATGGCATCAAACCGAAGAAGGACAAGCAGGAGAGGAAAAAGGAAAAGAAGGAGCGGAAAGAGAAAGAGAGGAGGAGAGACCGTGAGTCTAGTGGCAGAGACAGGTCCCCACGGCGTTCAGGAGATGACTATCGGAGACCATCATCGCCTGATCGTTACGATCGTGATTATCCACGATCTCCTAGCGCGCTTGACCGTCGCTCGCGGTCTCCAACGCGATCCTACCGAGACGACCGGCGACTCGACCGTAACGAATACCGTTCGAAGAGGAGCCGGAGTCGCTCATTTGATTCCTATCGTAGACACCGCGGTGATAGAAGCCGAGAGCGCCACGCTACCGACAGGGATAAGGTCCGTCATTGGCCCCGATCTGACGAGTCTGACGACAACGGCCGCCCCGGAGGTGATGGCGGTCACCCGCGGGGATATGTGGATAATCACAAACGTCGGAGGAGTCCAAGTCCTGCAGATGACCTTGGCTATACCAAACGCACTCGTGTCACACCTCCCCCTGTTTCACGCCTCTCGGAGTCGGTGTCGAACAAGCCAATTAAGGACGCCCAGGATCGGGCCACCCGGCTAGCTGCTATGCAGTCGGATGCTACGACAATGGAGGCTCAGCGGCAGCAACGATTACTGGCTCTGTTGGAGAAGGAGAAAGCTGAGCTCGAAGCTGAGAAACTTTCGCGCGAGAAATCTAAGGGCATGGGTAGCTTCCTCAGCCAAGAGCAGAAGAGAGTATTTGGGGGTGCCGGAGGCTTGGAGGATCGTATCAGGAGAGGGCGTCACGGTTTGATGGCGGAAGTAGAATGAAGTACTTCCATTATTTCGGTGGCTTACGTTCTGTACTCTCATGTATTCTAATATTTTGCCGTTACTGTCGGTGCTTGTCCGTATCACAGGCAGACTCGACTCTGATGTTGAAAATGACAGTCTGTGCAGGGTGAAATTGCACGTGGATGTGGGAAGGTTCGTAAGGTATGTTCCTATTATTTGGTGGAGTTGAAGTTGAGGCGGGACAAGGTGTGCACTCAGAGGAGCTCAGCACTCAGCGTCGGCCCCAGGCTTGTAATGATGGCTCCAAACTCGTGATCGATAGGGACCCAAGTCGCTGGCCTATCTGGGTATTTAGATTCACATATTGAATGCCGTCACTGACATCATTATTTGTCTCTTCAGCTTACACTGTATCAACGTTTAAAGTGGAAAAAAAACATCGCAAACCCTGGCCTATAAGCTCAACGAGCGTGGGTTTCTTTCTAGGCCCCCGTTCACCCACTTACGAAGCTACATGGTCAAGAATGACAGAACTTTCGCATTATCAAAGCGGTTGACAGCGTTTCCTTGTAACGTACTCACATGACTGTGAAGAGCTGACTTTGCTGACAAGTTGAGTACCACGTAAAAATGTGGACTCAGCATGCGGGTCCTCACATGCCGTGCAGAGGCGATAGTTCATACTTCTACATCTCAGAGAACGTGCGAAGGCCGCTTCACTGTGGGCTACGTGATTATCACTGCTGCTAGGGCATTCTCGATTTTCCCTTGACTTGACTCTGGGTTGGTGTCGTGGAGCGTCTCCGTTATCATTATGTAAAGCCATGCTCACCCATTCTTCGGACACCCGTGCCGTGTAATCGCTGGGAGCTCACTAACTTATCGGTCATCTGATGGATCGATATTCGAAGCCCTCTGAAAGCCTGCCATCACTACTTGTCTTCAGTTTCTCATGAGTCAGGACCATCAAGAGTGCACGCCTATGCCCTCCAGCGACAAGCATGACGTCGAAGAGATCGTACCTTCTCCGTCGTCAGATGGAACACCAGGAAGACCTTACAGCATCTACACTCCTGCTGAAAAGTGGTTCATCGTGGCGGCGGCCTCCATTGCCGCTCTTTTCAGGTGAGTCACCCAGGTCTGTTAGCCCTGTGAGGCGCTTATGACTTCACGAGTCCTCTGGCGGCTATGACATACATGCCTGCCATCCCAGTTATAGCCACAGACTTCCATAAATCAGTCGAGCTCATCAACTTGACAGTCACTATTTATATGATTTTCCAGGGTGTTTGTAAGTATATCGCTATCTCTCATGGTAGCGAATACATATGCATACACATCCCAGCTCCGCTATTTTGGGGAACTCTGGCTGATTATGTGGGCAGGCGACCGATTTTCCTGTCTTGCATGCTGGTCTTGACTGTTGCCTGCATCGCGCTTGCTTCGACCCCCACCTCGGATTACTGGCTACTTTTAGTGCTGCGTTGCGTCCAAGCCTCAGGTTCAGCCAGTACTGTCGCGCTAGGTAGGTCTTGCACCTGAAAACCAACATTAGATCCACTTAACTCGATATGGGGTAGGTGCTGGAGTTATAGGGGATATTGCCACTGCGGCGGAGCGTGGTAGTTTCTTTGGTCTCTTCTCTATAGGAATACTTGTAAGTGAACATTTGAGTTGTAAACATTTGTGAAAGGCGACCAATGCGGGTGCTGCAAGTTTGGTCCAACTTTTGGTCCAGTAATCGGAGGCGTTGTCACACAGACCCTGGGGTGGAGGTAAGTGTAGATCATTGCTTAACTGAATTTCACATTACTTCCGCAATGCAGATGGATCTTGTGGATCCTTGCCATGGCTTCTGCTCTTTGCTTCGTCGTCCTGTTGGCGTACGTACTGTGCAATATCCGCTGCTGCGTTACACTATCAATTCCTCTACAGGTTCTTCCCAGAGACACTGCGACGTCTAGTCGGTGATGGGAGTGTTTTGCCAACAAGATTCTATCGACCCCTGGTTCCTCTTGTGGGCCATGGTAGGCAAGGCATGACCACAGAACAGCTCCCGGGTGTCTCCTTTATAAATCCCTTGCGTATTTTGACCTATCCAGATATCCTAGTTCTCCTGCTCTTTAACGCCGTTCAATATGCCGTATTCAGTACGATCATTGCGACTATATCAACTGTATTCCAGTCAACGTACTCCTACCTTAACGAGACCGAAATTGGTTTATGTTTCATGGCTTCGGGTTTTGGAACCATCACTGGAGGATTTGTCATCGGGAAGATTATGGATAGGGATTACAGGCTGCTCAACGAGAAATTTGTTCGGGAATGTGGGATTACCATGAGCGTGCCAAGATCCCGGGGAGCGATCGTCTGCGAAGAAAATTTCCCCATTGAAAAGGCGAGATTGAAGACCACGCCCATCCAACTCTTGATCTGTGTCGCATGTTGTGCCAGCTATGGGTGGTGCTTGCATCAGAAGGTTAACATTGCGGTGCCGCTGGTACTGCAATTTATACGTACGTTATCACTGCCTCGCTCTGGGATATCCGAGTGGCTAGACACATTTCTGCCAGTCTGCTTTTCAGTTATGGCTATAGTAAACACCACCCAAACACTTCTCGTGGACTTGTTGCCTTCCCAGGGTTCGTCAGTGACAGCATGTGTGGGTTTTGTGCTTTATTTTCATTATTCTTTGCAGGTCCCTGAAATTCATTCATCTACAGAATAATCTAGTGCGATGCACATTTGGAGCGGCATCCGTTTCGGTTATAGACTTGATGCTGCAGGGCGTTGGCCCTGGATGGACCTACACGATCCTCGCACTGATCAGTCTTTCTACGAGCCCTATGATTTGGTTGATAATCTGGCTTGGTCCGCGTTCTCGGGCCAAGCGCCGCCCGCGAAACAGCTAGGATGCCGGTGCCGATCCTCGTGATGCTCTATATACGCCGTATGCACGATTTTACAACGACCCTTTTTGCAATTACAAGTCACATGTGTACTTTACGCCAGATAATCTGAAACCATGGTCCTGCTATGATCAAATACCCTCAAGGGCTACAAAGTTAACGGCAGTCAAAAATGGGGGGATGACACTCACGTCCGCTATGAAAAGTAGGTAGCAATCTGGTCCCCAATTATCATAAGCTCCCTGCTTCCCTCGAAGAGCATCTTTGTACTCTCCGAAACTTCTTCCCGCACGATGTCGATTCCATCCTCACCGGATGGTGTGCTAATGAAGTCCGAGTGTCCGAGGCCCTCGATTACCTGAAGCGTCCTATCACCACGGATGAAATCATCGCGGAGGAAACGGATAAGTCGATTCTGCACAGTCGGAGAGTATATGGTCGCATTGCGCACGAGCTGTTCAAGTCGCCGGCAGATAGCAGTGCGGGTTTCCACAGCGGCTTGGAAGCGTTCAACCAAGAGGACATTTGCGTAATTAACGGTTCGGTTGGTTGTAGCTTTGCCTCTCGCGTTGGCAGCAGTGCATGTGGCATGAGCAGAAGATGAGGACTCTGAGGACGTGGGCGATGAGCCGGAAGCCAAGCTCCCGTCATGGTCGGCGGTCGCAGTTCTGGACGTGGCCACTTGCATCAGCCGCGCCAGTTGCGCTCTACTGGAGAGTGACCTGCGCTTCTGCTTGCGTGACGTGCGACTTTTACTGACCATGTCAGGTGTATCTTCGCGAGGGTGGATTTTATAACCTGGCCGCCAGGACTCCAGTTACCGGGAAAACACAATAGAAGGTGGCTCTACAGGACACTGCAGCAGCACTGAAATTCTCACTTCGCTCGAGCCCCGCGAGGGAGTTACTTAAGGGGCTGCATGTGGATCAACCGAGGATGCATAGACTAATTTCTGGGGGTACATACCTGGATGGCAATTATGTAGTGCAGGAAAGATGCTTTCAATACAATGATGCCAATCTTGCCGTACAATGCAAGCTCGGCACGGTCACGTGAAGTATGCAACAAACGCGTCGTGTAATGATTCAATCCGAGTACAGGTACAGGCGAAGTGCGACACAAAGATCATGAAGGGACAGGATACAAGGACACCATTCTATCAGGTTCCCCTTCATATGCGACGCTGATCAACTACTCAGTACAGCATAATAGTCACGTGATCCATTGCTGAATCGCTGTCAGCGTTGCTGGATATGCAGGAACCCAAGGAAAGACAAGCCAATCGTGGATAGCGTCCATTGCTTCATAGTATGTGACCATGTCCGCGCCCATATCAGTGACCATCTTGTCCCTTAGAGTGCGTATCTGGTCGAGGAACATCTCTGCCCCGCCGGCGGCGATGAATGTCCGTGGGAAGCCTGTAAACCGGGCTTGAACAGAAGGATGCAGGGATGCTGGGGAAACGTAGGGGTTGTAGGAGGCCATTTGGAGACCGTGAGGTCCGAGAAATGCTCGCTTGCAGTAGAATGCGAAAGCGCCATTGACCAGATCACTGACAGTGTCCATAGTATTGGTGAGGGAAGACGAACCAGGGGTGTCGTGTGAATCACTCAAATCTGTCCAGGGAGAAAGGAGTAACAGACCGCCAGGTGGGCCTGGCAACGACACTTCGGTTGCAGAACTATTTTCAGTAAGATAGCGTACAAGTGCCAAGGCTAAGTTCCCGCCTGCAGAATTGCCGACTGCGATGATATCGTGTGGGTTGTAGCCTACGACATTCACGAGGTAATTGTACCCCGCAAGTGCATCCAGAAGAGCCGCAGGGAAGGGGTGACGATCGGGGAACGGATGCGTAGAGGAAAGCCGATACTCGACAGCTAGACAACGCGGGACACGTGAACTTAATTCAATTAGTGCACGGGGTATGTTGGCCAGGGCATCGGTAGCTGGGTGGGCGCATCCGATGGTATATCCTCCTCCATGGAAGAATATAAACACGCGTTCGCCGGGTTGCACTGGTGAAGTAGGCACATGGGAGGTGCCCTTCCTGCCAAACCAGTATCCTGGGATAGAGATCGGTTCGACATTGGAGAGTGTGCTCCACGTTTTGAGCTCGGGTGTGATGAGATGAGGTACTCCGTCGATCCAGACACCTTCTGCATCTTTCGCAGGAGTTATGGCACGATGGTCGGGGAGACTGTCAGGATCAGACACGCTGTACAACCAGGGGTACACTGTTTAATGATGGCGATAGCAATGCAGAGTGAACTCACAGAACAGCAGTGGGAATCGAGTGCCGAAGAAGTGCAACCATGATTGCATATTTCCATGACCACGTTCGCCGGGGTCGCAAGGATGGGAAAGCATATCTTACTGCCCATACTGGCAGTCGCACGAGGAAGGTTATAGGTAAGTCATATGCAAGATAAATAGCTTTCCACGGCTGTCTAGAATACTTTCCATAATACATGATCAATTCTCTTGATGCTTGGGGAGTTCGTGTGCAGCCAAGGACCATGTAGGGATGTGTTTTATATCCTCAGCGGATCTCCCCGAGAAGGTCGGAACATATTATGACCCTATCCGCAAGGTGTTATTGCTTAGTCAGCATTTTTATTACCTAATGCACTTTTCTAAGGCATCAATCAATAGACCAGTTACCAGACAAGTTCGAGCAGGTAGTGAAGGTGGTGCCCTTCCCTGCATTCAGACAGACACAGGCTTTAGAAGCCCCTTAGGCGAAACTCTCCCCTCAGCATCTATTTTATTTTCCTTCACCACCTTCCCACAGAGTCTACTAGGGCACTAGGCTTCAAATCTTGAGTAGTACACTAACTACAACTGGCAGCAACCCATGGCACAGTCACGTGAGGATATGCAGTGAACGTGTCGTGTAATGATTCATTCTGGGTACAGGTACAGGAAGAGTGCGACACGGAGTACTAGTAAGGAGATTATGGAGGGACAGGATACAAGGGTACCATTCTAAAAAGTTTCCTCAGATATCCGACGCTGATCAACTGCTGAGTCCAGTTTAATAGTTATGCGAGCCATTGCTGAATCGCTGCCAGTGTTGCAGGATACGCAGGATCCCAAGGAAAGACGAGGCAATCGTGAATAGCGTCCGTTGCTTCATAATATGTGACCTGTTTTGCACCCATATCAGCGACCATCCTGTCCCTTAGGGTGCGTATCTGGTCGAGGAGCCTCTCTGCGCCGCCTGCGGTGATGAATGTCCGTGGGAAGCCTGTGAATCGGGCTTGAACGGAAGGGTGCAGGGATGCCGGGGAAATGTAGGGGTTGTAGGAGGCCATTTCGAGACCATGAGGTCCAAGGAAGGCTCGTTTGCAATAAAATACGAAAGACATATCGCTGATAATGTCCATAGTATTAGTGAGGGAAGATGAGCCAGGGGTATCATGTGAATCACTCAAATCTGTCCAGGGGGAAAGGAGTAACAGCCCGCCAGGTGGTCCTGGCAATGACACTTCGGTGGTGGAACCGTTTTCAGTGAGGTATCGTACAAGTGCCAAGGCTAGATTTCCACCTGCAGAATCACCGACCGCAATGATATTGCGTGGGCTGTAGCCTACAACATTCACAAGGTAATTATACCCTGCAACTGCATCCAGGAGAGCCGTGGGGAATGGATGTCGATCGGGTAATGGATGTGTGGAGGAAAGCCGATACTCGACAGCTAGACCACGCGGCACATGGGAACTCAATTCAATGAGTGCACGGGGTATGTTGGCCAGGGTATCAGTGGCTGGATGGGCACATCCGACGGTATATCCTCCTCCATGGAAGAATATAAACACGCGTTCGTCAGGTTGCACTGGTGAAGTAGGCACATGGGAGGAGCCCTTCTTGCCAAACCAGTATCCTGGGATAGAGATCGGTTCGACATTGGAGAGCGTGCTCCAGATTTGGAGCTCAGAGGTGATGAGATGAGGTACTCCGTCGATCCAAACACCTTCTGCATCTTTCGCAGGAGTTATTGCACGATGGTTGGGGAGACTATCAGGATCAGACACACTGTACAACCAGAGGTACACTATTAATGATGGCGATGGCGATGCAAAGTGGACCGACAAGACTCACAGAACAGCAGTGGGAATCGAGTGCCGAAGGAATGCAACCATGATTGCATACCTCCACGACCACGTTTGCCGGGGTCGCAAGGATGGGAAAGCATATCTTACTGCCCATACTGGTAGTCGGACGAGGAAAGTCATAGGTAAGTCATATGCAAGATAGATAGCTTTCCATGGTTGTCTAGAGTATTTGCCACAATACGACATGATTAGGTCTCCTGATAGGCTTGGGGACTTCGTGTGCAGCCAAGGAGCACGCAGGGATGCGTTTTGTATCCTCAGCGGATCTCCCCGAGAAGGTCGGAACATATTATGACCCGCCTTCACGGATACAATAGAAACATGATATTAGGCAGATAGAGCACAGTCTATCTGTTGGGTGTTATCAGTGACAGCATGGAGGAAGCAGATCAACACACCTGAGCGAGACCAGAAATCGACAAAACGATCCTGTGCCGAGTGCCTACACCACAGCCCTCAATGGAGGGACTTTTCGTCTACGCTGGGCGATTTTCTGCAATGGGGAAAAGTGTCCGTTCCCATAAGAGGCGTAGAACTAATTTTAACCTGATCCTGCATGCTAACACGGAGTACGAACACCACGCGAGGCGGAGAGACTACATTCATTCTTGAGAATTGTCTTACATACGCATGTAGAGTCGATGGATGACCCAGTCTAATACAACCATTAAGCGAGCCATTGCTGGATGGCTTTCAGCGTAGCAGGATATGCAGGATGCCAAGGAAAAACAAGCCAATCGTGAATAGCATCCGGCTCTTCGTAATATGTGACCTTGTCTGCGCCCATATCAGCAACCATCTTGTCCCTCAGTGTGCGTATCTGGTCAAGGAGCCTTTCCGCACCGCCTGCGGTGATGAACGTCCGTGGGAAGTTGTTGAAATGCGCTTGAACAGATGGATGCAGGGATGCCGGGGAAATGTAGGGGCTGCAGGATGCCATTTCAAGACCGTGAGGTCCGACAAATGCTCGCTTGCTATAGGATTCGAAAGGGCCATTGACCAGATCGTCGAGAAAGTCCATAGTATTAGTGAGGGAAGATGAACCAGGAGTATCGTGCGAATCACTCAAATCTGTCCAGGGAGAAAGGAGTAACAGCCCACCAGGTGGTCCTGGCAACGACACATCGGTGGTGGAGCTATTTTCAGTAAGGTATCGCACAAGTGCCAAAGCTAGATTCCCGCCTGCAGAATCGCCGACTGCGATGACATCGCATGGGCTGTAGCCTACAACATTCACAAGGTAATTATACCCTGCAATTGCATCCAGGAGAGCTGTCGGGAATGGATGACGATCAGGTAATGGATGCGTAGATGACAGCCGATACTCGACCGCCAGAGCACGTGGGGTATGGGGGTTCAGTTCAATCAGCGCCCGGATTAGCTGCGCAAAGGCACCAATTGGATGCGCAGATTGGATGGTATATCCTCCTCCATGGAAAAACATAAACACCTTTTCACCAGGTTGCACGGGTGAACTAGGCGCATGGGTGGTACCCTCCTTGCCGAACCAGTATCCTGGGATACGGATTGGTTTGGCATCAGAGAGTGTGCTCCAGGCTTTGAGCTCAGCCGTAATGAGATGAGGTACTCCGTCGATCCAGACGCCTTCTGCATCCTTTGCGGGAGTTATTGCACGATGGTCGGGGACAGAGCCAAAGTCGCCTACGCTGTGCGACCAGCGACGCAGCAGTTTAACCGAAGAGATGGCGACACAAAGTAGAGCATAGCACTTACAGGGCAGAAGTGGTAGTTCCACGACGAAAGAGTGCAATCGCAATTGAATGCTTCCACGACCATGTTGGCCGTGGTCGTGCGGAGGGAAATGCGTATGTTATTGCCCACACTGGCAGTCGCACGAACCAGGTTACAGGGACTTCAAAAGCCAGATAGAGCGCTTTCCATGGCTGTTTGGAGTACTGATACGCCATGATTTCTTTTGATGGATGGGACTAACTGCACCAGGATGTTTTTATACCCAGGGAATTCTTTTACGTTATGGGATAAACCATTGCTGCGCGCAAGTTTACCACCCAAGAGGGTTCGTGCCATGCGAGATTGTAAGGAGCTCTATCTCTAAGTCTATTAGAATTCAAAATCTGAAGCCGCCAGTCAAGTCCATGACGTGCTCGGGATCCACCTGCTGCCGCAAACTACGCAACCTTGGAAGGTTGTTCCCATACATCATCTCTACTGGTGTATCAAATATGGCATAGTTGGGGTATCGCGGTGCCTGAGGTGCACCTGCCAGCCTCTGGAGATTCAAAGCACTCTCCCGTATCGCGGCATGCATAGCAGAGTCGGACGTTTGGTTGGCCCATGAGTAGTAAATTTTCAGAGGGGTAAACCCCTTAGCGCGCGTCGGAGGGAAGGCGGACGGGGCAGAAGAATGATTGTATAGAGAGGGAAGGAACGGTTCTATGACATATGACACAAACGCGGCGCCAAGGGTTGAACTTGAACCCCAGAACTATAAACTCAAGCTCGTGAGTCCATAGTACTCGGATCGGACATTGTACCCACAGTGGTCTCGTTCACTACAGCATCAAGGAATGGAACAGAGTAGTTCAGGACCGATATGGTGTCGAAAATGGCACTATGCGAGATTGATCAGTGGAGTTCTCCGGGTTGTATTTGTCTTACCGACTGCCGTAGGTGGCATTGGCCATTGAGGTTTGAATAAGTGCGGGAAATGACATCGTCGAAACGTTCTTGACAAGAGAGGGGATAGCCAGAAGTTCGTCAAAAACACCTGGAGGCGGGGTGGGTGCGTCATAGAACACCAGCGCGGATGGGCCCAACTGCGGACTGGTAAGCAAGAGGGAGACCAGAATATGCATAAAGTACAGTACCGATTTTCGACTGAGGAAGTAGTCGTATGTGATCATAAGAGCCGCTTTCGGATCCGTCGTATTTGACGCGAAGTTAACTGTTGCTTGATTGAGGAGCTCGATATTGTCGGTAGAGTAGGTAATGAAACCACCCTGCGGAAACCTGAGAAACGTTTGGCTCGCAGGCTCGCCCATGGAGGACTTACCCAAACCTGTCCCTGAGGAAACGTCTGCAAAGTGAACCTTGTTACGATACCCTACACGAGAGTGAGTGGCAGACATAAAGATAACACAGAAAGTGCACACAAAGTTGTTGAGCCCGCCCTGCAAATTACCATCAGGGCACTTCTAGATGCCATACATAGCTCGTAAACGTACCCTTAACCCGAAGAAAAGGTCTTCTTCCTTCGCCGTTACGTTTTTGACTGTACCGTTAGGCATTACAAGCTCGTAGGCCTGTACAGTGTCAACAGTCAAACCATATTGGTTTGTGAGGTACGAGTATCCTATGATCGGGTATAACTACAAAGCTGTCAATGAACTCAATCCGAACAAACATACCTCCGCCAAGTGACAATCCAGCAACACCAACTCCTGGACCCCTCGCGCCTACGACATTGACGCCGAGAGGCTCAAGTGCAGCATAGACAGTGTCCCAAGTCAGACCCGCGCCGATGGTTGCTGTCCGTGATTCCGGGTCATAGACCACGTCCGAAAAGCGTGACAGCGCAATTTGCACCCCGGTAGTGGACGAGAAACCAGGGTTCGTCGTGTGGCCACCACCTTTGACCTGCATGAGCTCGTCATTAAACCGGGTCACGTCACAAACAGGGGAAATGGAAACAGACTGCAAATGGTGTTCTCAGCGTAGATATCACATCAAGCTGTGGAGGAGGGGTCACTTTTAGTGGGACGGAGCTGAATTAAAGCTTACCGCTTTCCCAAGTCCTCGGCCGTACCAGGTTCGAAAGAGCAAGTCGCGTTTTGCGAGCTGGACGAAGCCCAGTGGGTGACGTCGCGTGGGTAGGGCAAGCTACCTGCGTGATGTCAGCATTGAATAGAGTAAGTCGCCGAACAGAACGGACCAGGATAGTAGACTCCGGAAGAGGTGGAAACTGAAGCTGCTATCCGTTGACACGCCTCAGCAGCCGAAGTTGGATCCGCGAGCGCGGCAGAGAGCACCGCCCAGAGCAGGAGCACACAAATGCTGCGAATGACTGTCATTCAAACAGCGAAAAACGGGAGGAAGGGAGAGGATACAGACCTCTTGGGTACACTCTGGCCTTAAATACCGCAGTAAGTGAGCAGCCGAGCTTCCACCGAGCAAGCTGGTGCCTGTAAGTATGACATCGAAGCGGGTTTAGAGTCGGTAGTGTTGTCGCGGGCTGATCCGAATTGAATCGAAGGGGCTGAGCAGGCCAGTTCGATGACAATGAAGCGCTAGCGAGTTCGCCAGTACAAGTAACATCATTCTATTACGTACTCCCAACCGTAGAGTAGGGAAATCACGTGCAGCAGACACCAGCAGGTATGTGACACTGGGGTTATCGGACATACCTGCCATCGATGGCCTTTTGTTGGAATGGATTCAGGTCACTTTTACTGTCGTCTGGACCTCCCACAGTGAAATTTGTGCCAAATGTCCGTCGTCTATTCGCCAGAACCGAGTCGGTATTAGGACCACCTTCCTCCCGTACTTTCCGTCCCTCCAAGACCCGCGCTGGCCGTTGGCGCTCTAAACTATGGGTCCTTCCAATCGCAGGAGGGGTCTTTCTGTATATATCTCCAAATCCACAACCACATCTATCCACTCTCTTCGCATCCCCAACCCTCATACCTTGTCCGGACGGTCAGAAACGTGTCAGAGACTTCGCGAACGAGGACCTGATTGGGTCACCTGCGGAACCTCAGCTTTCAATCATCTCCCGAATACTGAATCTACTTCAGGACTATGTCGTGGATCCCATAATGACTGCAAAGCGGTTCATACAGCTGTTCTTTCTCTTCCTGCCCGTCATTGCGACGATGCCAATGTTGCTTCTAGGTAATCCAGAAAAGAAACTGCAGGGAGACCGCTGGGGTGCCGTCTGGTGGTACGGATTCTTGGTCTCCAAATTACAGGTCGCGGGTCCCACATTCATAAAGGTGAATCCCAGGGATTTATCTCCACTAACATATGCTTGAAATCTTTACTTCTAGCTTGGCCAATGGGCTGCGACCCGTCCTGACCTCTTTCCTGTTCTACTTTGTGACAAATTTGGAGAACTGCACTCTAGGGCACGACCCCACCCATTACAATGTACAATATACATCTTAGAAAAGGTCTTCCAGAGACCATTTGACGAAATTTTTGAAGAGTTCAACCAAAGTCCCATCGGCACTGGTGCAATAGCGCAGGTGTGCTTTTTGTCGTGTTTGGCTGCCGGGCCTGTCCGCTGAAGGGATATGAGGTTTATAAAGCTACCCTTCGGCCAGACCTTATACCACCATCCTACCTCGGGCCGAGACGCTCGCCAAAAGCAGTCAGCTCATTGGCTCCCATCATGTTAGACCAGCCGCTACCATCAGTCCCATCCGCTGCAGTCGCTATAAAGGTTCTCCATCCAAGGGTTGCCAAACTAATTGCGCGTGATCTCTCGATCATGTCATTTTTTGCGCATATCATCACTCTCCTCCCTGGTATGCGCTGGATTTCCTTACCCGAGGAGGTCGCTGTCTTTGGTGATATGATGCGTCAACAACTGTATCTCCGTCACGAAGCAGAAAACTTGATTACGTTTGAACATAACTTTGCATCGCGCAGTCTACCCGTCACCTTTCCGCGGCCCCTCTGGGAATTTTCCACGTCTGAGCTGCTTATAGAGGAATATGAACGGGCCCTGCCACTAGAACTGTTCCTGAAGCATGGTGCTGGGCCGTTCGACAAGCAAATGGCTACCGTCGGCCTTGATGCCTTCTTGGTAGGCAAAGACCGTGAACCTGATTTTATTACCTAACAGACCTATACAGAACATGCTCTTACTCGACAACTTTGTGCATGCGGATCTTCATCCAGGAAATATCATGGTCAAGTTCACACGGTCGCTTACAAGTTATGACCTCCTACGTGGCCTTTTTCACAACCTCTTTAACAAGGGCAACGGGAATGCATCCACACTTTACCATCAATCGGAATCCGACCAGATTGTCTCACGTCTGCAAGCACTTCGAGGCAAGCCTGCAGAGTGGCAAGAGGAGCTGCAGAGGGTCTACGACGACGGATACATTCCTGAAATCGTCTTCATTGATACCGGCTTAGTGACCACTCTCAATGCGCGGAATCGTCAGAATTTTTTGGATCTTTTCCGCGCCGTGGCCGAATTTGATGGTTACCGCGCCGGACAACTCATGGTTGAACGGTGTCGCACTCCTCATCTCGTCACAGATGCCGAGACATTCGCACTCAAGATGCAACACATCGTGCTCGGCGTGAAACGCAAGACCTTTTCACTTGGTCAGATCAGAATTTCGGATATCCTGACCGAGGTTTTGAAGGCTGTTCGGCAACATCATGTGAAAATGGAGGGGGATTTTATCAACACAGTGATATCTATCTTACTGCTGGAGGGCATAGGACGGCAACTTGACCCATCGCTGGACTTATTCAAGAGCGCCTTACCGATTCTAAGACAACTTGGAAGGCAAATGACAGTAGAAGAATCCATTGCCCATCTGCCATCTGACAACCTGGGAGCTTTCTTGAAGGTCAGTTAACAAATAAGCGCAATCTGTTGTAGCACATAATGCGAAATTTACAGGTCTGGGTATGGCTTGAAGCCAGGCAGCTGGCTTCGGCGGCGTTCGACGATGTGGATGACATGGTGAAGTATGGCTGGTACGTGACTAACTATTATAAATGAAGGAGCACCACCTTAATTGGAGACGTGAATAGGCTCACTCCCAGTGTATGAAACATTGATGGCCATCGACGAGGATTGGGCTAACCAGGTAGACCGTAGAATTTTCGCAGTATACATATTATGGACACCTGTGTAGCATATTCAACCATGATTTACCAATTCATCTAACGGCCGACGCGCTGTTGTGTCGGTTCCCGGTATGCACCTTGATAATATATAATGTTCCGATACCACCCCTCGACTTTGTCCGATTGTCCTCTGTTCTGTCAATGCCATCCGCACTGTGGACAACCAACCTACAAGACCTCCCTCTCATATCAAGGGGGAAAGTGCGCGATGTTTACAGCACCTCTTCAGAAAGTCTCCTACTTTTTGTCGCAACCGACAGAATATCAGTATTCGATATTATCTTGAAGGATGTTTGTGGTTCCCATCGCTCGTCGTCGCTATCCTTACGATGTTCATATAGGGTATCCCAGACAAAGGAAAGATCCTGACGAGAATATCGCTGTTCTGGTTTGAGAAACTAAAGGATATTATTCCGAATCACCTCGTGACTGCCGATATCAACGAGATGCCGGAGGAAGTCAGGAAACACAGGAATCAACTCGACGGCCGCTCTATGCTTGTGAGGAAGGCCAATGTCATACCCATCGAATTCATAGTGCGAGGCTACCTCACCGGTGAGGTTCAATGATTCTTGGCTTCTCTCCATCCATGACGTCTTGAAACTGCCAGGATCCGCATGGGCGGAGTACAAGAAATCTGGCACTATGCACGGAATGCCTCTTCCAGATGGAATGACGGAGTCCGA
Organism: Pisolithus marmoratus; assembly: GCA_024613145.1. Classification (NCBI taxonomy): domain Eukaryota; kingdom Fungi; phylum Basidiomycota; class Agaricomycetes; order Boletales; family Pisolithaceae; genus Pisolithus; species Pisolithus marmoratus. Next base: position 52,445 of record JANFAE010000328.1, on the reverse strand, counting down.
GCGGCTACCTCAACCATTGGTAACTCCATCAACAAAAGCGGAGCAAGGTGCTCACGACGAGAACATCTCTCCGGATAGGGGTATGTACTTTGTGATACCTTGCTATGCAGTATTACGACTCACACTGTTTAGCCGGCCAATTGATTGGTTCAGAGCTGTATTCCCGTGTTGCGGCTATATCCCTTAGATTATATTCGACTGCCGCCGAATACGCATATTCTTGTGGACTTATTCTTGCGGATACCAAGTTTGAATTTGGGCTGATTCCGTCCACCACGGGTGCCCCAGAGGATGAAATCATCCTCGTCGACGAGGTTCTCACCCCGGATTCGTCGCGGTATTGGCCTCTCGATCAATATGTTCCAGGGAAGTCTCAGCCCAGCTTCGACAAACAATACGTGAGAGACTGGCTAGTTTCTGTGGGCTATCGCAAGGGCTTGGAAAGCGGTCCTGGAGGTAATGGTGAAGGTTGGAGTGTCGACGAGACCGTCATTCAAGGAACTAGGAGAAGGTATTTAGAAGCCGAGGAAATGCTAAAGAACCAGAGTCCCCAAGCGCGAACCCACCAGAATGAAGCGGCCAAGCATTTATCCAGTAGGATAGTGTAAATCTTCTTTTACAGTTTCTTGCAGTCACCCACGCAATCCAAAATCAGTTGCACAAAAATGTATGACATTTCATTCATACTACGGAATAGCCAGTACACTACATCACTATACATATAATGCAGGTTAGCCGCCGTCGTGGCGACCCCGTCATGGCATTGTTGGTTGTGGTGGTCACGGTGGTAGTGGCAGCCGTTGTCGTCTCTCATGGCTGTGTGGTGATGGTGATTACGTCAATGGTTTTGGCTGTCATTACTGGTGGTCGGGGCCACGGTAGTGGTCGCAGTGGTCGTGGTGAGTCGTCATCGCGCGCCATCGTGTCGTCCTGGCCGCATCTGTCATGGTTGTGGTGGAAGAGATGACAGCCGTGGTGGTAGTGGTAGTAGTCATCAACATCGTCTCATAGTGGTCGTATGGCGGTGGTAACGGAGGTGATGGTAGTCGCGGAGGCAGCGGTAGTGGCCATCGCCATTGTTGGTGGTTCTAGCTGTCGTCACTGGTGTAGTAGCAGTGGTGGTGGAGGTACTACGGTGGTAGTTGTCGCTGTCATCATCATGATCGTCTTGTCGTGGCCGTCGTCGTCGACGCTGGGTGGTGGTCGCAGTCGTGGTCACTGATGGTCGTAGTGATCGTCGTCGACAACGCTGGCGGTGGTAAGGTGGTTGTAGCGACACTCGCGGTGGTAGTAGTAGTGTTGGCATCAACACCGGTGAAGGTAGGGGTAGCGGGGGGAACACGGGCTTAGGAAAACAAATGGAGCACACATTACCCGAGGCCGCAGACATCAGCATCGACGACTGTCCTGGCCAATTCAGCGATGTTGGCCACAGGCGGGTAGTATTTGTGCACCTGCTCGAGTAGATCAAGTTGGATTGTGTGAGATATATGTAGATAAGAAACCGCCCCATCTACCATCTCCTAGCTGTTCTATGACTTTTTCCTGTATTCGATGTTAACTTGGGATTTGCTTTGCAAACGAAAGACTGTACCTTTGTCCCTGGCTTTGGGCAGTGCTGGCCAGTTCAGCGATGTTTGGCTGCTGGTGGGTGGTGGTTGACCCATCAACGGTCCTCGTAGACGAGAATGGAGCAGAAGTTGGATTGTACGCTGTCTGGAATATTTGGCAGCGAGTTTTGACCGGTACGGCCAGTCAACTTGTGGTGATGCTCGCCGCCATGAGCCACGTCGTCGAAGGTTAGTAGGCTTGGCTCACAACAAAACCAAACACTTGTGATTGATTACATACCAGTAAGCGGTGACCTCGAAGTGGGTGCTGTGGAGGAGGGGTTACTCGAGGCTTCATGGCATTTTGAAGCGACGTGGCGAGTACCAGCTTCCCCTTGTCGTGTTAGCTGGACCAACCCGTTCTTGAGACATGCGCTCACCAGATCAAGTGACATGACATCACTAAATTTGCCGCCCGTAACTTGACCACTCACAACAGTTGACCGCCTTATCGATTCAGCAATGAGTAGTATTTTTCTTCCCTATCTCCAAAGCATCGAGCCAGACACACAGTTCACCTTTAATTTGCCCCTTATCAAATCATCCACAGGAAAAAGGTACTATGCTAAGGTTGGGAGCCCGGGAGAGAAGGATCAATATGTGGGAGAAGCAGAATCGCTCCGTGCCATCCACGAAGCTGCGCCTGGGCTGGCACCGAGATTACTTGCTAGCGGAACTGCAGGAGACGATGCACAGTCGGCAGCTGGAAATCCATTCTTCCTCTCTGAGTATATTGACCTCGGAGGTCTGACCGTCCAAACAGCGGATTTGCTGGGAGAAAGACTTGCGAAGGAACTACACACTTTCAAAAGTCCAGAGGGGTTTGGCTTTTCCGTTCCAACATATTGTGGAGCCACCAGACAAGATAACGGATGGTTTAGCACTTGGGAGGAGTGCTTCGACACGATGCTCAAAAACCTTCTACAAATGCTTCCCAGTGAAAGGAGATATGCTGAATTGCTGCACAAGGGAGAGGAAGTAAGGACGAGGTAGGTTGGTCCGTATGGTTGAGGGAGCACGACAGTTTTACATGAGCTGTAGAGTCGTACCGTGGCTCCTCCGACCGCTAGTAATTGAACCAGTTCTGCTACACGGTGATCTTTGGGTAAGTTCGGTATCTTCCCGATAATCACCCAATTAAATGCCTGCTAGGCCGGTAACACAGGGACCGATAGGAAAACTGGTCAGCCGGTCATTTTTGATCCGTCATCCTACTACGGGCACAATGAAGCCGAGTGAGCAATTTCCGTGAATAGCAATCACAAGCCTCCTTTGAGTTTGGTAAAGCCTAGCAATTGCTCGCATGTTTGGAGGAATACCAGACAGCTTCTTCGCTGCATATCACAAACACATGCCCAAGACAGAGCCTGTCCAGCAATATAGCCTCCGTGGAGATCTTTATGAGCTTTACCACTACCTAAATCACACGGTACTGTTTGGAGTAAGTGTGTATCGCGAAGGACGGGCGTATACTTACTGATACAAACTCGTCTCAGGGCGGGTATGCCAGTAGTGCCCTTCAAAAGATGATTAAATTATTGAGGGCATGCCCACAGTGAAACAGAATATTAATAGGATAGGAAATATGATTAGTCATCGAATGCACAAAGACATGTCAACATATCTTACATGGGCTTGCGAGGTGACTTGCACGACGCGCTCGAACTTGCTCTTGAACCGTCGCCGGCCTCAGCGAAGTTCGCCAAAAACCAACATAGGCCCTGTATTGTCGGTTGCTCCTGGCTACCGAGACCTCTAGTTTCTCGTTTGTCCCGACCACCATACGCTGTTAGGCTTGCATCATGAGTCAAGGTATCTACAGACGTTAATTTACTGGAGAATTGTATCTTAATTGTCGTTCGAGATATGGATGCCTCTCAAACGCAGTTCACGTACGGAGATCCCGACTACGGTATGGACGAGGAGGAGGAAGGGTATGAGGAAATTACCCAGGAGGATTGTTGGACCGTGATTTCCAGCTTTTTCGAACAGAAAGGTCTTGTGCGGCAACAGCTGGACTCCTTTGACGAATTCGTGCAGAACACAATGCAAGAGTTGGTGGACGAGAATGCGGATCTCATACTGGATCAGGCAGACCAACATACCGGTCATGCAGCAGATATGACACGACGTTATGAGATCAAGTTTGGACAAATCTACCTCTCGCGGCCCACCGTCACCGAAGCGGATGGCTCTGTAGTTCCGGTCTTCCCTCAAGAAGCACGTCTGAGGAACTTGACGTATTCTGCGCCATTATACATAGAGATGAAGAAGAGGGTGCTCGTTGGACGAGAGGATCCCAATGGTGTTCCTGGCGACATTCTCTGGGAACCGGAACATGAAGAGACTGCGGATGATACAACAAAAGTTTGGATTGGAAAGGTAAGCCAGTGCAGCAACAGTAATGCAACCTACATATAACGTTGTCATTTAGGTACCTATCATGCTTCGCTCAACCTTCTGTATCCTCAGAGGGCTGCAAGACCAAGATTTGTATGACCTGAACGAGTGCCCGTACGACTCCGGGGGCTATTTCATTATTAACGGGTCGGAGAAGGTGCTCATCGCTCAAGAGCGCATGGCTACAAATCATGTATATGTATTCGCAAAAGCTCAGCCATCTCCTATAAGTTTCCTGGCTGAGATCCGTAGTGCTGTAGAAAAGGGTGGGAAAACCATCAGCCAGTTTCAGGTCAAATTGTTCAACCGCAACCAGGAGCGAACTGTGAGTATACACGGTTTTGGTGTCGACATACTCTCATGACTTTGTAGTTGGGAAACGTCATTAAAGCAACCATTCCTTACATCCGTGTAGACATCCCTATCTGGGTAGTCTTCCGCGCATTGGGTGTCATCTCAGACCGTGATATTCTCGAACACATCTGTTACGACATGCAAGACTCCCAGATGCTAGAAATGCTCAAACCCTGTATAGATGAAGGTTTTGTCATCCAAGATCGGGAGGTCGCCCTAGATTTCATAGGTAACCGTGGTACGACGACTGGTCTTTCCCGTGAACGGCGAATACGGTATGCCCAGGAGATTCTGCAGAAAGAAATGCTTCCACATGTTTCTATGGCGGAGGGGTCGGAGTCAAAGAAGGCTTACTTTTTCGGGTACATGATCCATCGGTTACTCCTCGCAGCTCTGGAAAGGAGAGAACTCGACGACCGTGACCACTTTGGCAAGAAGCGTCTCGATCTAGCTGGACCATTGCTTGCAAACCTCTTCCGGATGTTGTTTAAAAAGCTTACTAGGGATGTATATCGGTACCTGCAAAAAGTAAGTGTATTGTGGCCGCCATCTTCATAATCACATACCCATGCAATTTGCAGTGTGTGGAGACCCACAAGGAGTTCAACCTATCGCTAGCCGTGAAGCACCAGACAATCACTAATGGTCTGAAGTACTCGCTGGCAACTGGAAATTGGGGAGACCAGAAAAAATCGATGGCAGCAAAGGCCGGTGTATCCCAAGTGCTAAACCGGTATACATATGCATCAACTTTGTCTCATCTGCGGCGGTGCAACACACCCTTGGGGCGCGAGGGGAAGATTGCAAAACCGCGTCAACTGCATAATACACACTGGGGAATGGTGTGTCCCGCTGAAACTCCAGAAGGGCAGGCTTGTGGGCTCGTTAAAAACCTGGCCCTTATGGCATGCATCTCCGTGGGTTCCTACTCCGCCCCCGTTATCGAATTCTTAGAAGAGTGGGGTTTGGAATCTCTTGAGGAGAATGCGCATTCCGCCACTCCTTGCACGAAAGTATTTGTAAACGGCGTCTGGATGGGTGTACATCGGGACCCTGCCAACCTCGTTAAAACAATAAAGAAACTCCGTCGGAAGGACGATATCAGTCCCGAAGTTTCTGTAGTCCGCGATATTCGCGAACGAGAGCTTCGACTTTATACCGATGCTGGTCGTGTGTGTCGGCCACTCTTTATTGTCGAAAACCAGCAACTCGTTCTGCAGAAGAAGCATATAAAGTGGCTCAGTCAAGGTGAGCGGGATGATGATGGTGAGGAGTTCAAATGGGAGCATTTGGTCAAGAATGGCATCGTGGAACTACTGGACGCAGAAGAAGAAGAGACTGTTATGATTTCCATGACTCCGGAAGCCCTCGAAAATTCTCGACTGCAGTCTACTGGTATCAACCCTTACGAAAACGATGGTGACTATGACCCCACAGCACGGTTGAAAGCAAAGACGTCTGCACATACATGGACACATTGCGAAATCCATCCCAGTATGATTCTGGGTGTTTGTGCAAGTATCATACCTTTCCCAGATCATAATCAGGTGAGCTTGAGTATTTGTATCACCACACACATCTTCTCACCCTCTACCAGTCTCCTCGTAATACTTACCAGTCCGCGATGGGTAAACAAGCGATGGGCATCTACCTCACCAACTTTTTGGTTCGTATGGATACGATGGCGAATATTTTGTATTACCCTCAGAAGCCCCTCGCTACCACACGTTCAATGGAGTACTTGAAGTTCCGCGAGCTACCCGCTGGTCAGAACGCTATCGTGGCCATCATGTGCTACAGCGGGTACAACCAGGAAGATTCCGTTATCATGAACCAGAGCTCTATCGACCGCGGCCTATTCCGAAGTATCTACTACCGGAGTTACATGGACTTGGAGAAGAAGAGTGGCGTCCAGCAACTGGAGGAATTTGAAAAGCCTACTCGAGAGACGACCCTCCGAATGAAGCATGGCACCTATGATAAACTGGAGGACGATGGTTTGATTGCCCCCGGCATTCGAGCTCTGGGAGAAGACATCATCATTGGCAAAACAGCACCTATACCTCCGGATAGCGAGGAACTCGGGCAACGGACACGGACACACACTCGGCGTGACGTGTCAACACCTCTCAAGAGCACAGAAAGCGGAATTGTCGACCAGGTGTTGATCACAACAAATTCTGAGGGACAGAAGTTTGTGAAAGTCCGAGTTCGTTCCACTCGTGTACCTCAAATCGGGGATAAATTCGCTTCTCGTCATGGTCAGAAGGGTACCATCGGTATCACCTACCGCCAGGAAGACATGCCTTTCACTGCCGAGGGCATCACTCCCGACTTGGTCATTAACCCTCACGCCATCCCATCACGTATGACCATTGGGCACTTGGTCGAGTGTCTCCTCTCAAAAGTTGCTACCCTTCTTGGTAACGAGGGTGATGCCACACCTTTCACCGAGCTTACTGTCGAATCCGTTTCCACGTTTTTACGTCAGAAAGGATATCAGTCTCGTGGACTAGAGGTAATGTATCACGGCCATACGGGCAAGAAGCTCCAAGCGCAAATCTATCTTGGACCAACGTATTACCAACGCCTGAAACACATGGTGGACGACAAGATCCACTCTCGCGCCCGAGGGCCTGTGCAGATTTTGACCAGGCAACCTGTGGAGGGTCGTAGTCGCGATGGTGGTCTCCGTTTCGGAGAAATGGAGCGTGATTGTATGATTTCGCATGGTGTTGCTGGCTTCTTGAAGGAGCGGCTATTCGACGCTAGCGATGCTTACCGTCTGCATGTTTGCGACATGTGAGTTTCACTGCCCCTCCTATCTTGACATTCTACTAACAAGGCATGATAGTTGCGGCCTGACTGCGATAGCCAATCTCGTAAGTACTACTTTACATCAAATCGTCAGACCATGCGTACTGAGCATGCTTGTTTAGAAAAAGCAGACGTTTGAGGTACGGAGAGCGTCCCAGGCACGCAACTGTTCTAACTAGTATCTTTAGTGTCGTGCGTGTAAGAACAAAACAGCTTGTTCGCAATTGTACATCCCTTATGCTGCAAAACTCTTGTTCCAAGTAAGATTGCTTTCTTGTGCTGTGGATCTAATTTGTTGATATCGTCCCAGGAATTACAAAGCATGAACATAGCTGCACGACTGTACACGACCTCAACTGGGCGCGTCAGAGATTCTCACAGTTAAGGCGGCCCTTCCCTCCCGTGACTTGTGCTCCTTGCTTTTCCGTTGAGATTACTATTTATAATGTCTTTTGTAGTTCGTTCTTGGATCATAATCGTTTCTTCTAGCACCCTAAGAGTCTCAGGAAACTCCAGGACCCGATCCAGCATAAGATGTCTGTCTGCACCGTGGGTGTAACAGAGGACCTAAGTTCGACCCGCCGGCAATTGCAGCGACCGGTGGCAATTCGCTTCCCAACGGACTGGATTCGTTGTATCCTTGCCGATACCATCCATCGTGGGAGTAAGAAGCGGACAGCACCAACTGATGGACACCGAAAGAGAAAAAAGAAAAAAAAGTGAATATCCCGTGGTTTTGGGAGGAACGTGGTCAGCTTGGTCAGCTTGGTCCCTACAGCTTACTAATGGATCAGGGCCACAAGCTAGGTTTCAAATCTAACACCTTTCACCTCATCAGAATAGCCTGCTGGGCATTACCCAGAAACGGTCACAGCGAGACTTGTCGTGGACCATCCCAATTACTATTTTCCACCAACACTCGAACCTCGAGACACATTCTTACCCGTCGAAAGGATAGTCGTATTCTACATGTACTAATAGATATGAGGTAGAGACCAATGAATGTAGAAAGGAGTGTCCGTAGAAAGTCTAATCATTCCTGTCTCTCAACCTTCCCCCCATGAGACCCTCTCGCTCATCGGTCGAACCCTCATGCTCTTCGACTGACTTCCGCTCGCCACCTCGGCGTTTCTTAGCGACATCAGCTTCATCGTCTGTGCCTGCGTCCTCATCCCCGATCTCGAAAACGACGTGGTGTTCCGCAAGAGGTTCTGGATCCCTTCGGTTGTTTACAAGAGTAATCTCGTCGTCCTCTCGTGCAGCCGTCCTGTTCTGAAGGGCTTCGAGATCGTAATCTTCTGCGTCCTCATCCTCTTGTGCGATTTCATCTGACATCGCAAGCGTAATGGAAAAAAAAAAATAAGTATAGAGCTTTGACAGCTGAGGGGACCGATACTTATCTGCGATTATTCTCTGTGGGCCGCCAAAGGTAGGCGATCGACCAAAAAGCGGCGAAAAATAGAAGGGCAAGGTAACCATCGAGGAGCCACCATCTCGCACTCCATGATTTTGCCGCATAATCTGAGCAGACTGAGCCAGTGATTCCTTCGTCACATAACTAACTCACCTTCCGCCAGTCGGTCCGAGAACGAGTATGATGACACGACAAAAAATATCGCAATCACAATCACGGCAGCAAGTAAGATATAATACAATCGCTGGAACATTTTGAGTTTGTATCGTTGTTTACGAGCAGCCAACTGGTTCATGGTCCCTGGAACAGCAGTCAGCTTGAGTTTACCCAATGTGTGGGATTTAAATACCAGTCAGAGAGTGCAAAATCCACATAAGAAAGCCACTAAGCGTGAAGGCCAGTGGGATAACGAACAGGAGGAGAACCAGTGCCGACGTCGACTCGAGTGAGAGCTCGACGATCCCAACGGCATATAGTACTGATATGATGTTAGATAGCATTGATACATAGTGCAGATATTGACAAACCTCCGAAGACGAAATGAGCCGCAGCCAGGGCCTGGCATTTTATCATCGTTCTCCCCAATGTTTCCCTGACCACGCTGAGGCCCAGAGAAACCACGAGCAGCATAAAGAACGAAAGGGCGTTCCGGCCAGCATCCAAAATAGCAACTACGAACGATTTTAGTTCAAGTCGTTAGGTATCGTGAGAATTTCATTCCAACCAACGAAGAGAAACACAACTGAGGCAGTATTCTTGCCATGCGCATTGAGGTACCGGTAATATACTGTTTGTCATTTTGCCATCAAGGGGAGTGCAGAAGGTCATTCGTGAGAGCCTTACCCCAATTTGCGGCCATCTCGACGATCATGAAAGCCACAAGGCCAGATAGATAATACTATACACGATTGAGCTGACGAGGTCACCAACGAGAGTGATGTACGTACTTGAATCGGCAGCAACTCAGTCACATGTCTGTAACATAGCCAAGCCCAAGCACACCCAAAGAGTGTATATGCAAAGAACATGGAAAGGTAAAACTGTATTGCGAACCAATAAGATGGATATGCTGATTTACTAAGAGCACGTACGTCGACTTTGGGATAATCTGCAGCAGGTAGTTTACCGTCAAATGTATTTTTGAAGAGAACCACACCACTGTAAGTGGGGTGATAAGGAGTATCACTAGGAACTTGGCGAGTAGTAGGTGGAATGATTGTGACAGGAACAATAGCTGAAGAGATGTTATGAAAACGCGTAGTCGTATTGGAGAGCACACTTGCCTACACAATAATAGCCAGTCCTGCGAACTTGATATTGGATTGGACCAGTATACGTCAGCGTGCCAGCAGGGCTCGGGTTGAGAGTCTCGCTTTCCTGGCGAACGCGGTGAGCCTGGATTGGAGAGGTACCACTTCTTTTTCGCAAAAGACCCGGTTGTCTGCGCGAAGACGTCGTTTGACCCAATGTAACACTTGCGGTCCAGAAACTTGTCTCGTTCATTGGGGTGCCATCAGCCGAGCTGTAGATGAATTTGCCGATATCTTGGTACAAGCACAGCCCAGATGTTACAGCGTCTGTAGTGCATACGTAGGTTTTCTGCTGATTCGAGAGAACGGTCAAGCATTGTCGCGGCAGCGGGAAGAGTAGCTCACGGGAAGGGAATCGTCAGACTCAGAGGTGACCGCACCCAGATACTTGACGTCTTTCCACTCGTATATAGCCATAGCTACCTGGCCATGAGACGTCCGAGGGTCGAACGTGACTTTCAGCAAAAGATGAATGTTTGCTTCCGTTGTTAAGGCTGCAACAACTGCGCACCATTGATGTAGGTATTTGAGTCCCCCCACATACCAGAGCACACCTGCCTGGAGTAATCAGAATCGGCGAATGCGACTTCATAGCCTGCCACCGCCGAAGCTGCGCTGAGCAGTGCCAACAGCACCAGCCGGGCGTGGCTGCAATATTGACGCATGGCAGAAAGCGGTTGTTGTGGTTTGTTGTGCAAGAGCCTCTATGATCTATTGTCACGTGGTCACACACGTCACGCTAAGCGAATGTAGCTGTCCCAGTCTGACTGCACCTGCATAACTTACAAACAAGTTCACCGGCCATGCATGGCGAGGAGGAGGATATCTTCGACAGCGTAACATGGGAATCAGCATCGGCACCTTATGATGTCGATCACACCGCGAAACAAGCAGGACCCGGGTTCAAACAGAGCACGGCTGGGGCTGAAGAGCCACATGGACCTCACGACCCCAAGTGGGAGGGATATCTGATCACTATCGTTAAGGACCCTGTCAAGGAATTACCAGAGACCAAGGATGCATACGTGTCATATCTGGTTGTAGCAAAGGCACGTCCTATGACCTCATTATGGTGCTGCGCTAATGCGTGGGACAGACCAACCTTCCCATATTTTCGTCTCAGAGTCCCTCGGCTCGTCGACGGTTCCAAGACTTTGTATTTCTCAGAGACCACCTGGTCAAAGACTTCCCAGCATGCGTGGTACCTGCACTCCCCGACAAGCATCGGCTAGGTACGACCTGTGCAAATCGCCCCAGCGCATACTAACCCTCCCCTAGAATATATAACCGGCGATAGGTTTAGCCCTGAGTTCATGGAACGCCGTAGATTAGAGTAGGCGCAGTTTTCTCCTCCATGGTGCCCTCCCTGACTTCCGCAGACTCCACCGGTTTCTGCAGCGCATAGCTAGGCACCCTACGCTGCAACGCAGTACACTCTTGCGTGCCTTTTTGGAGTCCACGGAATGGGTAAGGCGTAGCCTAGTCGCTTGTTTATCACTCACGTTGCCCTTGAGCATGTCTACATGCACCAACACATCGCACACCCTCCTGGACCTGAACCAACACCAGGGCTCCTTGACAACTTATCGGACACGCTCTTGAACGCTTTCGCACGTGTCCGTAAACCAGATGAACGCTTCTTGGAGATGCGCGAAAGCGTCGACAAGTTCGAAGACGGTCTGGTTCTCTCTGAGCGACTCTGGAACCGCATCCGTGGGAGAACGAACGGTAAGCTAGTACCACGACATGCTATAATTGAACTCGACGCTGAACGAGACCGGTTATTTTGCACTCCGTGAAGATCTCATGACTGATTATCATGATTTTGCCGTTGCCGTTCAAGGTCTGGGTTTCCTTGAGTCAGGAATTACGGACCCCTTGAATCACTTTTCAAATACGCTGCTTGAGTTCTCGGCTCTGCTGCGCCATAAGGTCGGTTGTTCGACCGTAAATAACGTTCTTGGTGACCTATCTGAATTTTACAGACTCAAACATCGACTGATCCATTTCTTGTTCATCTTCACTCTCTCCTTACGTACTCCCATGCAAACCGTGCTGTACTGAAGCTTCGTGACCAGAAGCAGCTTGACTTTGAGGAGCTGTCGGATTACCTATCAGGCGTTACCCTCGAGCGCGACCGTCTATCCGCGATCATATCAGGCCATGCTGGCAGCAGCGGTCTTGGACTTAGCGCGTATCTTAAGGATAAGGTGGATGCGATCAGAGGAGCAGACGATGACCGCAGTCGGGTAGAAAAGATGCGCAAGCTAGACATCAAGATCAAAGAAGTAAGCATGGCTCTCGGGCTTGCGGATCTCAATCCGACTGTTTGTGCATAGCTCCAAGACGCAGTCACCACAGCGCATGAGACATCCGATGCTTTCAGCGATGAGACTCTGCGGGAACAGAAGATCTTCCAGCATACAAAAGAAGCCGAAATGAAGGAAATGCTCAGTAATCTTGCAGACGGAGAGATCGAGTTCTACCAATCGGTAAGTCACCAGCGACTTTGACTCTCAGCAAAACTGGATAACGTTGACAGGGTATGGAGGAATGGGATCGGATTATATCCTTGCTACAGCGTATACGAGTGGACGTCTAGACTTACTGAGCACAAATTTGTGGTACGACTAGCACGCAGACGTCGTACATTACTAGGACTGTAAATTGCAGTTTCTACAGGTAGTGCATCCCTTCTGGACTAAGCTTTCTCCTTTCCCTTTCCTTTCGGATCAGAGGACACAGCTTTCTGAAATTTCTCCCCTGATTCCTGCACTGCCAAGGAAAGCTAGGTGACGGTGAAAATGAGTGTTGGGTCAAGGTGAGTTAGCCTACACTGATAATCCCAGTATCGACTGCACGCAGCAGGTGGAGCTGGGAATCCTCCGACGCCCCTGAAGTGGTGTGTTGCTGGTCCGCAGGAACCCAAGGGGGTGGATTCTGGATGCGTGATCTGTGACTCGACCATATTACGATGGACAGGTAACAGACCTTGTCCCGACCCACAGATGGGACCTTGTCATCGTCAAGCTCCATTACTATGGCAAATGAATTATCATCTAAAAGTGCGAAGGCACTTTAATGGCACCGTCTGGAGCGGTGAAGAAAGAAGAATCTGACCATGCTGTTCGAGCAATCCCAGCTGGGATTCGATCATTGTTAGTTTGATGAGGAATGACCGGAAGTACTGGCTAAGAGTGGCGGGTGTCATTGCATTCCGGACGCTACAGAATCTCAGGGATCTGGCGCCGAAGGCGTGGACCAGACTGTGCTTCACCTGGTGTCCTTATCGTAAGATTCGACCTGGATCATGTTCTTGACGGAGAAAATAAAGCGTTCGAGCGCAACATGATCCTTGTCCTTTATGACGACCACGACCTTGTCCACGTTTCCCTATAACATAACAAGATCTGTGTCCACGGGAGTGGTATGGGCATACCAGAACCAGCTCGTCTGTGACAGCCTTAACTGCACCTGAAATATACTCGTTTAAGGCAGGATGGCGGGACTGGTAAACGGGGGTGTCGTATTTTTTCCGTCTCACGAATAGGTCCGGGGGATATATCTGGCGAACATATAGGATAGTGTGTATAGCTACCTCGACTGAACGCGACTTCAGCAAAACGGAGACAGGAATTCCGAGAGCCACTCACTAAATTCTGCAATTGCCTTCAGGGTTTCTGCACCTTAGTTGCAATGGGTTGTTCGCAAAACAAATGGAATATTGTACGTACGGTTGAAGCTCAAAGTGTCTGTCATAGTAGTATGAGACTGTTCCTCGATCACGTGATAGAATTCGTCTCAAGTTGAACTGGTGCGATGCCTGGCCTTATTCAAATAAAGTGGTGGAATGAGACGCGCAAACGTGGACGCTCATGGTCGACACGACGTCATCAGTCAGGCTACTAGTTGGTCTGTTCTCCGACATGAGTACCGGAAGCCAAAGACTGTGTAGAGTGCTACGAGTTCGCCCGTAACCATGAACCAAATATGGCCATGTCGGTTTTCAGTGCACCTGTGGAGCAGCCATTCCGTCCTGCTCCTCGTCAACTAGTCACTGATGTCTCCACAATATGCTTTCGTGACCCTTCTCACCTCAGATTCATATCTGCCAGGTGCACTCACTCTCGCGGGTGCCTTGAAGGACGTACATCGGAACATCCCACCTGATCAACAGCTACAATATGACGTCGTCTGCATCGTAACACCAGAGACTGTCGACGCCAGCACACCCAGGCACCTCAGAAAAGCTTTTGACGTGGTAGTCGGCGTCGAGGTTCTTGTCCAACCTGACGACCAAAAGCTCGAGTTGCTTGGTAAGTACGTCCCACCTTCCCCGCGGGTTCGTCGTCGCCGTTCAGCGTTGCAGCCTTATCCCCTACATTTGCACAGGCCGCAGCGCATATTAAAGTTTCATTTTGTCCACCCTTTCCTGCTCCCATCCTGCGCAGCACGTCTGTAGTTTGAGCAGTCTAGGCTAACGTCTTCCTCACAGGTCGTCCCGATCTGGATACAGTTCTCACAAAGTTACATGTGTTGCGCCTCACGCAGTATTCCAAGGTCATATTCCTCGACGCGGACGTTCTTCCGGTTCGCCCTTTGTCTCATCTCTTCAAAATAGAGCATGAGTTTGCCGCGGTCCCTGATGTTGGTTGGCCTGATATATTCAACTCCGGTGTAATGGTTATTTCACCTGGCGAGGACAAGTTCAACCAAGTCTACGACCTCCTTACCACCCGGGGTAGCTGGGACGGTGGCGACCAAGGCATCCTCAATGAGTGGAGGGGTGATGACTGGCATAGACTCAGCTTCACGTACAATACAACTCCAACAGCTACTTATACGTCAGTCCCTTGCCTCTCCGTTTTATGGTATGCTGACCCGATCGTTCTAGTTACGCACCTGCGTATGAACGGTTTGGTTCTCAGATATCGGTCATTCATTTCATTGGTCCAAACAAGCCCTGGCATGCTATTCCATACCATGCTTCTGGTCCCTCCTCTACGCAAGCATCCACCAGTATGAAGGAGCACCCATCTTCCACGGACATCCTCCCACGCGCTTATGACTATGGCTCGCTCGTAGATCGCTGGTTCGACGTATACGACCGCCACTGTCGTTCGGAGTCTGAGCTGCCTATCCAGGCTTTCGACATACCCCGGTACACTTCCATATGGAACCAACAGAGCAATGCGGTTTCCTCTGGAGAGTCGACGGTGTCCGTTCTTGATCTTGAAGAGCTCCGCCGCGCGGCGATTGGGGGTATGGGATCGCTAACCACCTTCTCGTATGGTCAAACCAATGGTGAGGGAGAGTACAGGAGTATGCCTTTGGAAGGGCGTTTTCATTTAATGCGCCCCCCGAGGCCAGTTGAACATGAGCAACTCGGGCAAATGTCACTTACGGTCTCTTCATCTGACTCAACTGGAACAGAAGCTCCTGTCGGACTTCCCGTATCCCAGGACGAGCCGACGACACCTACTGGTCAGGTTGCATTACTCCCGTCCATGTCTTCCGCAATGACGAACTTACCTACGCCTGGTCCAAACGAGCTCCCGCCTGCCCCTCATGTACGGACATTATCCCTTCCACCCACTCCCCTTTACTACGACTCCGCCTCTCGTCAACTTTCAGCTGTTGAACCAGGGATTGTTGCTGATTCAGCTCAACTACATGCCAGAATGTTACGCACTCCATCGTCTTCCCTCTTGCAATCGGATCCAGCAGTCCTTTCCCCAAACAATGTGACGCCATCCACCTCTCAACCGACCACCTACTTCTCTAATATCTGGGGTCACTACCGTGCTGATTCCGGCAATCTGACTCCGCTATTTCCACGAGTTACGTCTTCCGTTGCTGATGACGCATCAGCAAGTAATGTAGACATTGTGCAATCCAAAATTGGACGCAGCCCCGCTGGATTGCTAGAAGAACCTGTTACAGCCAACCAATCGCATCTCTTACTTCGCCAAGGCTCGTATCACAATGTGATTAGTGCTAGAAGCGAAGAGGGATCACCCGTTCCTGATCCAACCAGAGTGAAGCGTATCTTCTCGTGGGAGGAGCGAGATTTTGCTCCTAGAAGGGTTTTCCCTGAAGATAAGGTGTCGCCCTTCATTACGGTTTCTCCTTCCCGCCCTTCAACCACGACCGCCACCCAATACACTCCAATCAGAAACATTAGCCTTCAGTCTGCTAAGCCCTCTCCTTTAGGAGAAATCTTTCAAAGAACTAATCCACGGGAGTATGCGCCCCATCATTGGAAATTACCCCTTAAAGCTCGCCCTGGAACTTCTAAATCCGTTCCAGCGTCGAGGTCGCAGCAGATGAAATCCCGACAAATACTGGAAGCAGAGAGCCAAGATGGCGACGTTGAGGACGAATGCGACGTCGACTCGGAAAACGAAGAGGGTTTACCCGGTGAGAGTGTAGTAATGCATAATACTGGAGGCGTGTGGTATCGATCTATTGGGGTACAGACCTATCCTAGGGCCAGCGTACGAGTTGCAACGGACCCCTCGGGGATGACGTCAGGATCTCGCGAGGTGAGCATTAGCTCCCAGCAACCTGGCTTCCATGCTACTGGGTCTAATGTGTTACCCTCTGTCCTGGTGGAAGATGGACCCGAATTCCATGCACGCCCTGCCTCTACATCGTCCCGGATCATGATATCGCGGGGCGTATCCGCGACGTTAGACGACGATAGCCCAACCCGCAGTTTAATATCATTAGACACACCTACCCGCCCAACCAGAGAGGGTACTTTCTCAGCTTCATCCAGACTGCATTTTGAGGACGTCTTCACGTCTGCGTCACCTCGCAAAGCACACTCTGCCACCCCAACTCGAAAGGGGACCCGCTTTTGGGAATTCACCCGTGATGTTGAGGTAGTCAAGCGAGCAACTGAGGCAGCCATTTCCAGACTCGCAGGTGTTCAACACGGCAAGTAGCGGACGAGTTATTGATCTATGTGTAGATCCTTCTCCTCGGTGAACTTATTACGTTTACTTCGGTACAGTGTTTTCCCTCACAGCTACTTACAAAGAAACCGATGATAGTAGTACTGCTTACCCCCAAAGGCGACACGTCCCAATTAATCGTAAGTCTATGACGTCGATGGCGGAGGAGGTGTGGGGAAGGGGCCAATGACGTCGTTCCTCTGGGCGTACTCCTATATAAGCAAACGCCAAGGAGCGTGCACACACAGAACACTGAATTGTGATACACCGTGATACAGCCATGACTGATAGCGCAAAGACTAAAGATACCGTACTTGGTGTCGAGGGGAACGAGTGAGCTGACCCGACCAACACTCTCATTCAAATCAACGTTGTTTACTTACACTCGCATCGTTCAGGCGCGCACAGCGTGAGACCACCGCTGCAGAAGCCCAGGTAGAGGCTCCGAACCCTGCGGTCGCACGCGAAGTGAAGGGGAACGTAATTCAGGCAAGGGAAGCTGCCGAAAACGCTGCTCAAGCTGCACAGGTGAGGCATTGCGCCTTTACCGCGACAGGGGTAGGAGTGAACTGTTGTTTATCTATAGGGGTTGGGGCCGGACGTCACTGGCGATCCCGTTTCTAGCGTTGATGTCTTACAGCACGAAGTCGAGCATAAGACGGGTACTGCCGTTGTGCAAGGACAGAAAGACATAGAAGCAGCCAAGAATGTTGGTAGCCAATATGCTGACCGGGCCAAGACCATGGCGAGCAATGTCGTCAGCTCTGCCCAGGTGAGTACTCTCCCCGGCGCGTATTGCGAGCAGCACCTGATCACTTGCAGAATACCCTATATGGAACCTCGGAAGACAAACCACGTCCAATGGGATCTTCAACAGGGGTTTCTGCGCCAGGTCCCAGCCCTCTGAGCGGGGCGGCCAGTGGTGCTCTCGCATCACTGCAAGAAACGGCGTCCTTTGCGGCAGGGGCCACCCAGCAGTATCTAGCTTCCGCCCAGGCAATGGCCCAGCCACACATCGACAAAGCGCGAGAGGCGGCACGTACGTATCTGAGTGTGGGCACAGAGTCTACTGGATCGGACGTAGCGACTCCCCCCGCCGAGACGTCTGAGCGTCCCACAACGAACCTACCTTCCGACATTGCACAGGGAGTACCTGGTTCATTCCCTGTTGATTCTGGGCAACAACCGCGAACGTGAATCCATCAAAGCGCTAGGGTTAAACGACGCACTGTACAGAGATTAGTTTAGGTATCATCCATAACCGGAGGGTATTGATGAAATGAGTGGAAGATGCCCCGTGGCTATTACATACACAGCTTGATATCGATGAAACTGTATGTCTGTCTATTGAACCGAGTAGCCTGGCCTCACACGGCGAGGCCTTAAGACTGATTTGGGTGATATGATAAAGATTTTGCCAAACAGGATCTAGACAAGTGTCATCGGGCTCACCGAAAACCGTTAGCAGGTACTCGACCTTCCAATTGCAAGTCTGATGGGACTTTAGGGTCAGCTGAGACGTCATGACATGTGAAATGGAGTCCTTGTTTGTATGGAAATATACTTACCCTTTGGCACAATGCTGTGCGATCGGAGTGACTGCGATTGTTATAACAGCAGCTGGGCGGATAACACAAATCCAGGTTTCCCTGTCCTCTGATACAACCGTCGCCATCGATCATGGTGAGCACTACGGAATCCTGAAAGTTCTGAAATGACATACTAACGTTTCCGACTCGAGGATACCTTCATGAATCTCGCGAAGCAAGGCTACCAGGCGTACTCGGAATCACAATCACAACCACAATCTAGATCTCAGTGTTGGTGCTCAACATCATCATGAGATCGTGCAGATTATAACAGAGATAATGATATAGCCGACTTCCATAGGATGGGCGGCGAGGAATACAACACCCCTCACCACCGTCGGGCTGAAAACGATAGGCCTGAATGTAAGTTCCGCTCCTCCACACTTTATCGTAGTAGTCAGATGGCCACCGCTTCAATCCTGATCTAGTCGACGACGATGAGGTCGTCCGCCACGCTACCCGCCACGGTGAATCTGACGACTCCAGCTTGTTTTCATCTGCCTTGAACCATGTTAGGGGGCGCCGAGTATGTCACCGAATTCTTCTGATTATCCACTGTATTCATTCCACTGTATTCATCGTCGTACCAGGACGAGCACGAGGAGCCCGTTGACGAGGAGAGCGTTCGCAGAGACCACGATAGGGCCTACAATCAAGGGTCCGCTAGCGATCTGAGCGCTAGTTCCATGGGCAGTGCGGCTGCTTTGCAGGTAGGATAAGTCTATCGGCTATCCGTTGATGCCCTCGAAAAACGTTCGTACTCACGTGATTATAGGCACTCAAATCATTCACCTCCGGAGGGGGTGGTGGAAGCAGCCAGAGTCAGTTAATCAGCTTAGCGATGGGTGAAGCAAGCAAGCTTTTTGATCGGAGTGGGGGTGCTAGTTCTGGCAGCAAGCAAGATGCGGTTAATGGCGCAGCAATGACTGTCATGAAGCTCCTTGTTCAATCCAAATTCAGTGGTACCACTGGTGGAGGGGATAGCGGTGGACTAGGAAGCTTAATGAGTGTTGTAAGTTGTTTGAGGGTTGTGCTGCGTAGGTTGCTGACGGCTGGTAGGCAAGCAAACTGCTGTGAAAACAGCACGACGCCGGGGTTAGGTTCGTTAGATATCGACCATGTAAAATCACTACGGCATTCGAAATTAGAGTGCAATCAGAGCCAGACATATTGTTTAGTAGTGGCATAGTAATTCTGCACAACCGATTACACTCAGGAAGCCAGTATGAGTTGGGTTTTGGATCGTGAGACAGGATCAGGACTGGATTCTGAATGATGACTTTAGTACAGGACGTAAGCTATACACACATGCAGAATACACATTTCTATTGCGTCCGATAGTCGGTATATGGGTCCGACGCAAAGTAAAGTACAGCCCCGAGGTTGGCCCGAGAGCATCCAATTTCCGGAGATAGCACTGGAGTTATATCAGCGGAAGTCACGTATATAGGCCAAGAGCGTACAAGCATAACAATAATGAATAAATAACCACGTAGCCATACAAATTCTGGCCTCATGTACCTATTGGACATTAGAATCCAAGTGGTTGCATTGAAGAGACGTTGCTCACAGAAAGACAGTAACTGTTAATAAGGCTGGCTGTCCAGCATGGCGCTCAGATGGCTTAGATCTGTACCGGACGACCGTAGGGGTCCAGGGAAGTTGTTCGCGCACGGTATCGGCGTTTGGATCGTGGACAGATTGATGCCGTGCTCGGTGGTGCCGAAACACTGGCTTAAAGCCGAGCTAAGGAACTCGCCAGAATCAGCGGGGTGCAATAGTTCGGAATACGCTCCTAGTGGAGAGAGATCGTTATGGGAAAGAGGACTGGGAATAAGATAGGAGCCATTCGTGTCGGGTGTTGGGAGGGTCTGGTCATACACGCAGTCGTCAAGGGACTGCAAGAATTCGGAAAATTCTGGCATCTCCAATGCCACAACATCTATGGTCGGCTGGGAGATGCACGCAGAAGGACAAGATGCCCTCGGAGCTTGAACGCTATTAGTTTCTGCCGCACGGGTCGGGTGTTGAGGTGCGACACCTATTAAATCTCTCTTTTGGAACTCCTTGCAAGGAGCTTCAGGAATTTGATAATCACTGAATAATTCAACCTGCCACAGCGATGATGGATCTAACTCATCAACATCTACGGGAGGCGGAACTTCGAATATGTCGGGAAAATTGATATTAAACCAGTCGTCGATGCTTGATTCGACAACGTTTGATTTAGGAAGGGGATCCGAGACAGCTTGAACTCGAGGGCCGCTACGGGGAACCTGAAGGCGTTTCGAATAAAAATATCCTTCAGCATCCGATAAACGACGCTTTCGGATATGGTGAGACATCGAAGTCACTTGTGAAAGGGCTTTCGGTGAGTCTATTAGATATTCGTTGCCAGAAGGTTTGTTCAGCGATATAATGTTACACAAAGAAACTTTTGCGTCACCGTCCAACACGGCACTAATTCTAACGATCATTTCGCATGAGCCCTCACAGGATAAAGAGCAAGCATACCTTCGACGCTTGCGCACACATACACTCCCATAAGCCCCATCTGACCCATCGGAAAGACCGGTATTACGTTTCTGACCAGCAATGATGGGAGGACTAACTTCGTCTTCATCATCACTTTCGCTGGAAAATGAGGTTTCCAGTGTGGGGACAGGGGAAGGTGAGCGGGAGTGACGGGAAGAAGGATACGCATCAGAGCTGTACGATGTCCATCGGTGGGACCAAGGGGAAGAACAAGCAAGTAGAACCTCATCCCCCGTCTGCCGCACTGGTTTCTCCGTCTCCTTGCTGTTGTCGTCCGAATGGGGGCTATCGCCTTCAATCATGTTCTTTACTACCTCGTCAAGGTCGACAGATAACGGACTTTTAGCGAAAGTAGAAGAGTAGAGGCCCTTGGCAGTCATTTTCATCGCCAAAAAAGCTTGTGCTACTTCCGAAGAAACTGGCTGCGAAGCATCTTCCTCGACAAGGACGCGATAAGCCGCGTCCGCCGCGTTCGCCCTGCAGTTGCGGAAGTACTCGCGGCAAATCGCAGTCCAACCTATGCGCCTCCGCACACTAATGAACCAAGAATTTATGGAAGCCACAGAGCAAGCCGCACGCGAGGCGATACGTTCCCTGACTTCAACGGTTGGGTATGGATTGTGAAGGTTAGCGAGAAGCCACTTGTATGCAAGGGAAAGGTAATTCGAGCGTCGAACAGCCCTATCATCAGCAGTCCCCGCCTGCTGGGAATGAAAAACCCTAGATTGGCTGGGGGAGGCGGGCAGTTCGGCTAAGAGGTTCTTCCACCCGTTATGTAGTCTGTCTCTGAGACCACGGGATTCGAATTCGATTTCTGCAAAACAATCAGCGATGCTTTCGATGCGCATCGCAACATTCTGAGCAAGCGTAGCAGTTGAACCGTCCAGTCTACTAGTCGAGGTGGATGTGGAGATAGTGTCGAGGAGCTGTGCAAAGTCGGTGTGGTAAGTGGCTAGGTCCTTTTCGCCACGAAGGGCAGAGAGTAGACCTGATTCTGCAGTGTTGAGTTGTTCGCGAATACTACTGTCGTTGAGCATAATGGTATAAACTGTGGAGTGTTCTAGTGTGCAACGCGACTTTAAGGAATCGCCGAACAATGCGGACTTTCAAAACGTTCAGCAATTTCCCACCAACTGCACAGGTTCAGCGCTTCAGTACTTCAGCCTCGCGAAGCAAGCTATAGCCTATATAGCCTACTATAGAGTACGACTCAGTGTGCAAGACTTCACGTGAGATCGTACAAATGATGTTGGCGCCAGGGATACCTAGCCGCCTCCGACGGAGAACAGGGAACGAAGAATACAACACAACACCGTTATTACAGAAATCGTAGTAGTCTGAATGCTGACTCAGCGAGTGATCCAGATGACAATTTATGCAACGTGCTGGCCACCAGTAACTGACAACTCCAGTCTGTTTGCAATCCCTAGGCTTGAAGCTTGAGGCTTGACTCCCCGACCAAATATCTGCAGTGACCGCTACACAAGTCACAAGATAGGTAAAGTAATAGACATGATACACCAGTGACTCAAATTAATTACACCATAAATAATTGAAAGATGAAAGTATGACCATTCAAGACCCAACGCATAATGGAGGTCTAACATGTGGCGGCGGGACTGCCCTCCGCATAACTCTCATGATGGCGCTGGCATTTCCCTGTGGGGCCGAAGATTCGGAAATTACATTAGGAGTACAATTCAACCCTGACGAATCATCTTGGAGTCCCGCAGGAATACGAGGCTCGAGGGCGGGCGGTGCCTCGTCTAGGAGAGATAACGAGGAGGGGAAACCAACTTCCGGTGATATGGCAATAGACGGGCTCAACTCAGGTGACGAGGATGGCACAGAGGAATCAGAAGAAAGAGATCGGTGATTTGAGTAATCCGGAGTTGAGCCCGTCAGATTTTGTATGCTTTCGACCGAAACCTGGCGTACCCTTTTAGGTAAGGGTGCAACTTTACGCCCGCCTTTGGATGTCTTTTGAATGCTAGCGTGCATCAAGGTGAGAGGTTCAGCCTGCCAGCCAGGCGTCTGAAAGGGATGTAAAGGAGTAGGAGCAGCCACGGTGGGAAAAGGAACGAATACAGTCTTGGTAACGAATGTAGCGGGCTGGCAGGTTGCAAATAGTGGTGCGGAGAATGGCTTGACAGTGACAGATGCGACTGCAGCACCAATTTCCTGTGTACGATCCGACCGCACGTGTGGGAATTGGTGGCAATAATCATCCCTAACATTCAACTGCGAGAACATCTCTATGAGATCCGACACGCCAACAACTTGTAGCGACGGCGGCTGCACAGGGGAAGGTCGCCTGCGCCACGGTAAATGAGATTGTAGCATACGATTCTCCTGAAAGGGCTTGTATCGAAGTGGAGGGGGATAGGTGGAAGGAAAGGCGTAAGGAGGTGCTGGTGCATCCAATGGATTCTGGACGCCAGAAGATATGCCATTTCGGTCGGAAAGGGTGGCACACGAGCGCAATGGCCAACTTACCATGGCCTCACCCTTAGATGGCGATGGTCCAATACGAACATTGTTTCGCTTCAAACGTTGTTTCGTCGCAACGTAACGGGAGTCCACAGGAGGCGCTGCTCCGTTCAAAACGGTTTTCTTGCGGGAACCTTTTCCTTCTTTTCTCGAACGGGTGCGTTTATTTTGAAACTAGTTTGGCAATCACGGTCAGGACTGTACTAGCCATTAATGAAGTAACTAACCCAAACGTGGATTTGCCTGTATGTCATGCCTGACTTCTTAGCGAGTAAGACCTTTTCGGCGTGAGTAGGGAAAGGGTTTTCTTGAAAGAAATGTTCCAGCAGAGGAACGTACTCCTAAGCTTTGCACCTCAGCTTTAAATATTAAAAACCATAAAAGAGTGGATAACCCACTACGTTGAACACCACGTGCATACCTCTACCACGTCGCGAGGGCTCTCCTTGATTAGCACTTATAGTGGTGCGGCTCTCATACAGCGACAAGCAAGCTTTCCGCCAATCCTCGAGTCTTTCAGTGTACAGTTTTTTGATGGCAGTAAAGAGTTTGGGCTGGAGAGATGGAGACGGAGATGGGCCAGGACCTTGCGATAGCGCGAGTGTTGCTTGAAACGCTGCGGCTTCGTACCGCTTCTTAAGCTCAGTGGCACGTTGTTGATAAGCACGCTGCATCTCCTCTGCCACACTGTTGGGTGCACCGACATCAACCATGGCAGCTAGCAGAGAAGGTGGCTCAGGTAGAGAAATGGAGTGAACCCAATCATTTGCTTGTCGTGTCAAGGCCTTGGAAGTCGAAACTCGTCCTATGTATTCCACAGAACAATTCAGAATGCGCTGGAGCATCGAATCCAGTTGGGAACGTAGGTTGTTGTCCATAGTAAAAGCTGGTGTTTGTAGCGTGACCTCAAATGCATGTGCGATATGAGGTTGTAAGAACAATGCGGACCTTGAAATTCGAAAAAGCCGATAGCAAAGATGTCAAAACATGACAATCTAGGGTTGCAGCGGCGGCTTTTAGGCCAGAGGCACCGGTGGACAAGATTCAACCTACACGCCATGGGGTGAGAAGAAAGAAGGGTTTAATGTACAACATTCGAACGCATTGCAACCAGGCGAACTGGGCAACATGTCTAAGTAGGCATAGAATGCATGCACACTGGGGGCAAAAACCAATGTTTAGTAAGAGAACATGGTAAAAAATATTCAATCTTCTTAAACAAGTAGTATTCTATTATGATGACATAACCGAAGCTTTGAGCTGCGCTTCGAACTCCGCATTATCGAAGATTTTCTGAAATGCCTTGGGTGCGCGTCGTCAATTATTACCATTTCTCACTACTTTCAACTATGGACGCGGAAATACGCCAGCGACTCCTTCACGCCGAGGAAGATCTGTTGTCTGCTTTATCTGATGAGACACTCCTGTTGCCCTTCCATTCTTCATGGTCAAAATTAGAGGTCGATCTTTCTGACATGAAAGCGCAAGGTGTACTTACGAAGGACACGCTGGCGTTGGCGGATGTCGTTGCATTACGCATCTCTACAGTTGTACAATGTTACCTTGATATACAAAGGCAGCAGGAGTCTCTTAGGGCCACCTTCGCAAGTAGCGGGAAGGAGATTTTGGTGGGACTATGCCCGCCGTCTATGCCGTTAGATTCTTCAGCCCAGTCTACTGACGAGAGGTTTGTCTCTGAACACGTTGGATTTTTGTTTATTGACCAACGTGGGCCAAAGATGCAGTTCTTTTATCGCGACAACTTCCAAGTGGCTGCTTGAACACATCCATAACCCGTATCCCTCACCACAGTTCAAAACTTCTGTTGCTGAAGCTTGCGGCTGTTCGCAGAGTTCTGTTAACTCTTGGTTCATTAATGCACGGCGTCGCATTGGCTGGACACATCTGTGCCGTGAGCAATTTCGCAATTGCAGAGCCGACGCTGTGGATGCTGCATACCGCGCACTAGTCCGGCCAGATCCAGCACGCCCGCTGCCTGCGGATATAATCGAATCTTTCTTGGCTGTCAAGGCGGACGCTGAGGGACTGTACTCATCGTTCATCCAGAGCGCCACTGCGGTAGATCTTGATACTGCTCTGAATGACATGACGGGTTATGGAGCACAGAGATTGACCACGGAAGGCCGCTGTCAGAAAGCTACGTGTCGAGGAAATGCAAAGATACCTGCGTATCACGAGAACCAGCGTTTCGAAACAACTACATATCCTTCACCTTTCTCATCCCCGCCGCCTCCAGTATCAGCTGTTCCTACCCTTGTATCTTCGCTATCAGATGAAAGCGATGATGAAGACCAAGATGTCGCTCCGCCCATCTTAGCCGGCCGCAAGCGCAGGCCGAGTCTATCAGAAAACCACTGCACTACACGTACCGAACGCGCGAAACGTCTATGGCACGTAACATATTGTAGTTGACGATTTACTGAACTAAAATTGACCTAGTATCTGGCCTTCCCCAATCCCAAGTACTGATGCAAGCGATCCTCTGCACCCTTCGTCCGACGAAAGGACTACGATTCATGCTTCGTTAGAAACACGACCTAGATGCATATTGCCCCGTTCGCGCAAGCGGCGGCTTTCTGAAGGCACTCAATGCAACACTCCCAAGTACCCGCATGGTCTACCTGTTGCGCCTCGCCCACAGGTGGTTTCCGATCCGCTCCCGAGAACGACCATATCAAATGAAAGTAATATTGAAGATTGGTTCCATACGAATTTTCAGTCACTTTTTGACCCTCCCGCCCCCGTCGAATGCTCAGACCCTGACCCCTCAACACAATGGGAAGTCTTGTTTGGCGGATATTCGATACCTTCAGCTTCACTCCAAAGCGAACCTCATTGTAAGCATTGGTTACTTTCCAACTTATCCCCATACTCATGGAATATCAGTGACACATTCACCACCGGGGTCCTCTGAAGCTGTGCTACAGGATGTTCAGCAGCATGGCGGTAGCTTCAGCGGCTCCGACAATCTCTTCTTACCCCTCGGAAATGAGGCCTGTGAAGATACATTACCGGGAATACATTCACCGGTCCTCCATCTCCCCCCGGAGCACCAATTTGCGCTATCCGATGAGGTGCCGTCCTTGGGGGGGGTGTTATTTCTTGACGAATGGGTAACATTTTGCGAATCCGCCCCTCAGACGGAGAGTGTCGGCATCCATAGGTCTTCTGAGCTTAGCTTTTCCGAGTTACCCGACCTCTCGACGTCACAGTTTCTGGCAGAGAGCCAGGCACCCCTTGCCTTTGGGGACATTGGTTTGCCTGTTGGTGCCTGATATCGCGGCTCCGGCTATCTTTATTCATAAATATGTGCCGTCGCTGTTTTGCTGCCGAATGCAGTTACTGACTTACTATCCTGTTGCTGCTCTGCCTTCTTTCCCTCATTCGCAATTCATGGCTGATATGTATTCTTTATGTAAATTGTATCCATAAACAATTATCTGAGACTTAATGTTCACTCAAGGTGTGTGCCATCCAACCTCCACTGCTCTGTCATGTGTGCCCTAGCTTCAGCTGCTGCTGAGTATCATGAAAGCTACAACCTCTGGGTTGCAACACTTGGACTCCAAGGTCATGATCAAACTAGTTAAGGTCGATGGTTCTATAATCATGATAACATCAATGACGGCTGGAAACATTATTATCATCTATCCCCCATTGACCAACAGCCTGCATAGCCGCTGCGTCCCCACTTTCCAATGCGGGCATCTTAAGCAACGCACTCAACATAAGCCAGGGATCTTTTCCACCCCCGTAACTTAATACTTCTTGCTTGTACCTTTCTCCCAGTTCCCGCTCGACAGGACTCGACAGAAACACGCGCCGCCATACAAACGATGCAATCGCGCGGTCGAAGAGGTACGAGTAGTACGTTGCCCCATAACCAAAAAGATGTCCGAATTGTGTCTGGAAGGAAGTCCCTGGCGTGTGCGGGATCAAGCCGCGCGTATTGGATAGTCGCGCAAGGACCGCCGTAGAGTCGAATTCTGAACCTAAAGCTAATGGGGAATGGTATATTTGGTCAAGCACGGAAAGCAATACGCCGCTGTGCGTGTCAATGAAGTGGCATGGATCTTGATGGTTGTTACCAGTTTGGCCATTCGTTAGAAGGCCACTGGTATCAAAAAGAGAGAGCACGGTTGGGGAACTGAGGAAATGCTCCATGAGAATGGATGGTAACTCGACGAAGTCAGTCGCACAACGGGTGCCTGACACGTTGTGGTACTCGGTGCGACCGATCATTGCTACACGGAACAAAACGGCATTAGAGTTCGTACACACGACGGTACAAGATCTCACAGTGCATAGCATGTCCCATTTCATGGAAAAGTGTCTGTACCTCGTGCCACTCAAGAACGGTTGGTCCAGAGAGAACCGAAGGTCGGCTAAATTCACACAGTAACACAACAAGAGGAAGCTGGTATTCCCCTTGCACACCACGTAGCCTATGTCGTTTCGCGAGCTCAAAATGCTGTGAAGCCTCGAGTAACTCCTGCTCCACAACACCCGCTTTGATGTCACCAGCCTCGTCGTCGTCGTCTGTGCGACGTGAACACCTCACCGTATAGTGAGCAGCTCCACACGCTTTCCCGTTTCGTGCGAAAAGGTCGGCATATATCCAGCCAATAACCCCATGTTCCTCGTCTACAACTTCTACTTTGCGCACGTCCGGATGCCAGACTTCACCAGGAAGAACCTCGGATGGCCGTAGCCATATGCCGTATAGGTGTTTGAAGAGGCGTGATAGACCCATAACAACACGCCCGAGGGAGAGTGAAGGAAGTGGCACCGGCGGTTCTGGAGGCTCTGGAGGACAGTAGTATGATCTGTCCCAGGCTTGAATAATAGGCAGCGAGGCCGTCTTGAGATGAGCTTGCTTCCGGAGCCTTAAAGTATGTAAAGCTTCTCGCGCGTGGACAGCTGTCCGATCTAAAAACGTGTCAAGGAAGTGATTCACGTTCTCTGTAAAGGTAATCCCAAGGCTTAGGAATACACTGCCCGTCAGTTCACTGAATCACCCACCCGGAGTCTTGGCCATTTTGTCATGCAGAACCATGCTAGCATAACTGTCCCAACCAACTAGGCGTGCCAGCTCAGCTCGTGCACCCAAAAGCCTCTCCAAGCATTCAATCTGCCGAGGAGTGCTCGAATGCGCAGCTACGTACAGTTTTTTTCGCGGGGATTCCATCGGCGCCGACCTCATAATCATATAGGCTTGGTGAGACCCGGGATACACCAGTAAACTCTTTTGCGTGGAAGAGGCTTGTCGTTGAAGCCTTGCACCCATGCCATCATCTTTAAGGCCTTCCAGTTCCGACGCCTCGATCAGTGCCGCCGGCCGTGGGGCGGAAGCCCGGTTGACGAATTCGTGTCCAAGGGATAGGATTTCAGAGGAGAGGGACACGAACTTCTCTCTGTTCGCTGGTGGTAAGCGTATGGCCGACTTCTCGAAATCACGCCAAAATATAAGCGCAGTCTGATAGGCCTCTGGGCCGAGTGACTTGACGACTTCAGAGTCATGCAACACTACGTCGAGGACCTGAATGCGTCGTAAGCAGTGAGTTTATAGCGCTGAGATCTCGCTCGCCTCATACAAGCCGACATTTGTGTTAAGCACGTTCATGTACTCGCAGAGCTTTTCGTAACTGTCGTTAGCGGATTGCACCCATTGACGATCGGGATGCGCATTCCGGAGGAGTTCAGCAAGATCAATGACACCACAGAGTAGATCGCTGAGCCTGTCTAGGTTTTTGACTACCTTGAAAAGCTCGCTTCGTGACTGTGGGGCGCGAAGAATACGTGCCGTCAGTAGCTGGGCCCGAACCAAAGTTGAGTCAGCTAACGCGGTGAAAGCTGAAGGGGTAGTTAGTTGCGTGTGCTGGAATATACCAGTCGTTGAGGTTGGTCGCGTCTTGTGGCTGAGCTGAGGCTGATCGAACAGGGAAACCAGTTCAAAGTCATCTGGCGAAGGCGGTATAACTGGTGTCAACCTTGACGACTTGCGAACCGCAACATTATTCCGGAAGACCCTGGAACGAAAGGCTGGTCCGAGAAGCTTCCGAGAACCATTTTCCGTCAGCTTGGCTATCATCAAGTGTTGGTTGACGACGAGTTGGATGGTTTGCCAGTGCCAGCGCGTCCTAATACATAACAGCCACACTGACAATGAGACATTTACATAATCCAGCCTCGCATGAAATGTGAATACACCGACACCGAGCACAACTGCGGACGTACCACTCAAGTTCGAAATCTCATCCCCATCCAAGCCAGTCGTCATGACCACGTATTGGTCCCGTAACGCTGGGCAAGAGAGGGACGGGTTGTATAGGTTCATAAATTACTACGAGAGCATTGCATATTGACATCGTTAGAAACACTCGGATGTATGATAGTATCGTGAAAGAGACTAAAGTGAACGACTATACTATGCTTAAACCAATGCTGGTGGGTGGTATGAATGAAAGATGAAATACAGCCTGCAGGGAAATGCTTGAAAAAGAAGGGACTCTTGGAGACAAGCTGCATCAAAAAATCAGTGTGACCTTGACTGCTCCGCTAAGCGCGGTGGACTATCATCGATGCGGTTATCTAAATCCATGTCTTCGCCATGACTGTTGTCCGTGGCGAATCGACCGTCCTCAGGCGCGGGAGGTCCCGTATCTCCGTCGTGATGGTGGCCATTTGTGGTGGTCAAAGCTGTGCTATCAGCCGCGCTAGTTCTCCCATTCGTTGTCGGCGGATGGACAGGCTCCACTGCATAAAACCAAAACTTGCTCTTCTTTTTTCCACCAACTTGCTCAACCGCAACCTCGGTTGGTTTTACTGCCGCAGCACCGTTGGTCTTAGGCTTCGAACTACCATTAGTGCTGGATGGCGCAAGAATATTCCCTGCAGCAGACCCAGGACTGGATTGACTCTCCTCTGTCCGGGCTCGTTTAGGCGGACGGTCAATGTGCACGTCTTCTGACCCCCCAAGGCGAGACGACCGTCTCTCATCCCGCCATTCATATGCCTGAAACTCTGGCGAGGGGCGCTTGCCTCTTGTCACCCTCGTAGATCTCCGTTGCGCCTGCAGGCCCATTGCGTGGCGAGTGGTTCGTTTTTCATGGGAACCGCCGGTGCGCTCGAATTCGTCGTCGTCATCCTCCTCCTCCTCAAGCGTGTATTCGTCCGCGTCATCCTAGGTTCAATGTCAGCATACCAACGGAGGATAAGTACCACCCCACGGTGTTTGACTTGCCTCGCCGCTTTCCATGTCGTTGTATACATAGTCTGGACGGCGTGTCTGACGGCGTGTCCGAGTTTCTCTGATTTCTGCCTGGGCCATGAGGACTTGTCTCTGTTCGATCTTTCGGCGAACCCTTTGAACACGCTAACAGACATCATGTCAACGACACATCCAACAGACGGCGCGTACTATTTCCCTGAAACTACTACATTCACGCAACGAAACGTGACTCACCGCTAGTTCAGCCTCGACGATCCCGACACGACTCTCCAGAGCTTGTATCAATGCAACATGGGCCTGTTCAATCTTATTTTTCTTCGCGCCTCGCGGAGCAGAGGCCTTCAGACTTTCTATCACGGCGAGGTATTCTTCGCGCGTTGAAGACACGGACTGGAATGTTGCCGTGACCTTCCAAGGGTTAGTTGACACGCATATCCGTGGCGAATCTGAGATGGATCAAAGTGGCAGTCAGCGGAAAATTCATCCTGAACGGCTAACGCCGGAATCATGAAGTCAAAAAAAAAAAAATGCGGCCTATGCACCAAATACACGCAAATAGGTAGTGAGGTGAAAATGAAAGACACACGGACCATCGACAACCCAGTAACGCTTTCGTGCACAGTCCTGCCCGATAGGAACTAGTTGCAGGTTTTCCCGACTCTTTGCATCCGCTGGGTCGGGAGGGGCATTCGCGACGTCCTTTTTTTTATATTTATTTTGCGTCACGCCCCACGCGCGATCGATAATGCCCTTGATCTCGTGGGAGTGCTGTAGTTGCAGTTCCACCAGCTGGCGTAAAATTTTGAGCTGTTCCCGAACAACAAGGGACGCGTTTAGGGGTTATTGTGTGGAAATTACGAAATGTCACACACTTTGAGATCCCAATCAGCGGTAAAAATACCACCTTCCAGTTTGGCGAAAGGGTCCACGTTTACCCCCAGCTGGTCGTCCCAGAACACTGTTCTTTCTGAGCTCTTGAAGGCTTCCGAAAGAACATTGGAAACTGTGGAGGATATTTGGTCTGCACTAAAAAACGGTGCCAACCTTGAGCATCCCTAGGCTGCACAGCTCAGTGGTGGCACATGCACTTGCCTCAAGTTACGCGTCTGTGGTCGCAAATTGAGGATGAATTGCTGTAGTATCCTAGAGAGCACCGGATCGGGTTCGCGGGAGAGTAGTGCATTCTCGAAGCTGTAATCGGAGGAAATCGCGCGTTATATTTGAGGTGGAGAGTGAGCATATCAACCGATGAACACTCACTCCATTGGAGTCTCCAACCCCTCGACCTTGCCACGCAGATTCGTGAACCTACATATAAAGGAGTATACGAACAGTGACTCCCATCTATCGGATGGATGCTTGGCATTTGAAGGTGGACAGATATGCCCTTTCTTCTCAAACTGCTGCGCTGCAGACATGTTGCAGCGGAGCGTAAGTAGAATGTGGTTAAGAGAGTTGTCACGGACTTGTGCGCCGTTAACCCGTGTCTACTTATATCAACGGCAGCATGCCAAATATCTCACAATAAGCAACTCCGCCCCACTCATTACTTGTATCCAGTGTATATTCTCAACGGTACCGGGTAGGATAGTACATGACGGGCGGAAAGACACGATATCACACAATAATACCAGCCGCGACGACGGGGAGGCATTCGAAGGGTTGGAAAGGCGAGCAAGAGCCGTCCCCACCAGTGGATGCCTTATCCAGGACCGACCTAGGAAACTCGCTGTAAGT
Source organism: Pisolithus marmoratus (assembly GCA_024613145.1). Taxonomy (NCBI): domain Eukaryota; kingdom Fungi; phylum Basidiomycota; class Agaricomycetes; order Boletales; family Pisolithaceae; genus Pisolithus; species Pisolithus marmoratus. Next base: position 19,978 of record JANFAE010000328.1, on the reverse strand, counting down.
GCCTGCAGATGAGGAGACGGCCGGGTAGACATGCCTTGGGGATGTCATGGTGCTCGCTAAGCGCTTCCAACCTAGCATTCAATTCGTTGACACGGTCCTTGTGAGTCTTGCGCGCATGTTTCGCAACCTTAGCTTGGAGCTAGCAGTGGACGAAGAGGTGAGTCATGGACCTCGATCCAGATTGCAGGCTTACTCGTTGCCGTTGAATTTCTTCAAACCGTCGCTCCGCCTTTGTCTTTTTGTCATCTTTGCCAGGCACAGCAGGGGAACCACGATCACTGCCCGACACAGCAGGTTCGACGCCCTCGCTGCCTACTCGATACTTATCCCGCTGCCGCTCTCTGTCCTGGGTGTCATCGACCTGCGATCGTGACTTGCTCTTCTTCTTCCTGATAATATAAGAACCATGGCTATAGGTAAAGAAACTTACGTACTTCTTGACGATCCCGCCGTCTGCGACGCCGCCTTTGAACTTGAGTGAACCACCTGGGCGAAAGTCGTAGTCCGCCATGGAGAGAGAGAGAGGAAGAGAGAGGATACGTTGACGTAAACAGACTTTGTCTAGTCAACAATGCCAAACAAGGCTCGTCCCCTTCGGTGTGCAGTAGTAGTTATTTCACACTTTGACTTGGGTACGGGGTTGAATTCGACCGTCGAACATTCTCGCCCGAGGAAGGCATCTTTGATGTTCCTGTAGGCGACATCCTCAAAAAATGGCCGTCCTGTCGACTCCACTCCACTATCTCACCTCGGTGCCGCCCGTCACGCGCTACTTCACTCTTGCCACGATCGCACTTTCCTCTCTCTACCTCTGGATCTGGTGGTCAGCCGAGACCACTTACATACCATATTTAACTCTTGTACCAGGCTCAAGTCTCTTCTACCCATGGACATTTGTATCTTCAGCTTTGGTGGAGGCAAGTTTTTGGGAGGTACGTCATGGAATTTGGTAAACTCTCCCTCCGGGCTTCTCACTTTGGCCATAGCTTGTCATCTCGTTGATCGTAATCCCAGCATCGTTACGCTATTTCGAGCGTCTATGGGGCTCCCTTGAAATTCTAAAATTCATCCTTGTATGTGTAACGGGTCCAAACTTGATTGCCTTTGCCTTCAATTGGATCGAATATGCCGCGACAGGAAACACAGACTTGTTTCTGTAGGTAATGCCGTGCAATCTTCCGAGCCCTCGTTCTTGATGCCGATGGCTAGGTATGGCATGCAGTATCACGGCCAAATGGCACTGTTTACGAGCTTTCTGGTGGCTTTCACTCAAATCATACCAGAGCACCAAGTGCAGATATTCGGTCTGTTTAGGGTGCGCGTAAAGGTAGGGTAGTTGCGCCCATTAGCATGGAATTCAAACTGAACGACAAAGCAGAGACTGCCGATGGTATACATGACATTCTCAGTGATCATGACGTTGCTTGGCCTCCAATGTCCATATATCACTATTCAATTCGGCTGGTTTGTCTCATGGATATATCTTCGTTTCTACAAACGCAACGTCACCGACACAGTCAGCGGCGTCGTCACATATGGAGACAGGAGCGAAACATTTGCTCTCACAAGCTGGTTTCCTCCATTTCTTCAGTAAGTGCGCTCTCACAGCCCCTGCCTTACCTTATACGTCATTAGTACACCGGTGTCAGCACTGGGCAGTGCAATTTACAAAATTGCCACCCGTTTTCGTTTGGTCCCCTCGTCGTTTCCTCAAGACATCGAATCTGGGTACAGCCAGGTGCCTGGCGGCGCACGAGCGGAGGCTGAGAGACGACGGTGAGTGATTACCACACGCCAAGCGACGATGTTTCTGAGAGTTCTGTCAGCGCTCTTGCTCTCAAGGCACTAGATCAACGTTTGGCTCACTCGTCAAGTAACTTGCCCGGTCAGAGCGGACCCTCTGGACAACCGTCGCGTCCATTTCCCCCGGTATCTGCCCCTCTTCCTGTGGAGCAAAGAGGAAGTGCGAGCGAGGCAGACGTTGCTGATTCAGGAAGCTCAGCAGGCGAGGAGTGACGCGCTGCCTAGTTCTTGTAGATAATAGTTGGTATTGCCTTAATGTTTTTGTCCTCCCCGACGCATATTACGTAATCCATGTGTGTTGAAGGCTTTCAGCTGAGATCACTGGGGACGGCAACGGCGCTCAGTTCAACTCCACGTCAACCCCCCTGCTGTCTTGCCGTCCACTGCAACGACGATGGCAGCGACCCTACAAGATGGAGCAAGCATTGACCCCGACCAACTTTTTACCAAGTACACGATCGCTGAAGTGAGGGAGAAACAAATTCAGCTGAGGTACCTCGTCCATGTGTATCATCAGACTACCAGCTTAATCTGCGGAACAGCGCTGATGCCGAGGCGAAGCAGGAGGAACTCCGTGTGATGGTTGGGTGCGTCGTAATATCCTGAACGTGACTTTGACATTCTTTGAATGTATTTCGAAAGGGCAGGGAGCGCTATCGCGAGTTATTGCAATCCTCGACTGTTATAATATCTCTCGCGTCTTCTGCGAAACGCGTTCATGACGCTCTGGACGAAATACGAGATGCTATCCAGTCACAGCAGCATCCCCCCGTGCGGAATCGCGTTTCGAACATCGCCAAAGAGGGTGCGTTTCTACCTGAGGGGTAACTGCAAAGTTCAAATTTCCATTCCGCAGATTCGCATCTACATACTTTACAGATTCTTTCCGCACACATAAAGTTATTGCTGGATGCTCCAGAACAACTATGGCGGCTGATAGAGAGGGAAAAGTATTTCCAAGCTGCCTGGTTATTCCTTTTGGCTCGTGTCGTCCACCGCGCTCTGATTCGAGATGACGCGCAAGATGAAGAAAGTTGGCTTAATCAGGGTGTGGACGTCCTTGTTAGTGTCAATATCTGTGATATAATCCCATTTCGTGACGTTCTATTTTACAGGATCAATTCCCACTGATCCAAAGGCAATGGGAGTCGGTGTCACATTTTCGCACCCAGATCATACATAGAGCAACATTGTCTCTGAGGGCAACCGAAAAGTCATACGAGGTTCGTATTACCTTTCTGACCGCGTACCGTCGCCGAAACTGTTGCAGGACATATGCGCCACGTTACTGACCCTTCACATACTCGAGTCACGACCATTAACCGACACTCTGTCCATCTATCTCTCTCAACGCACAAAAACTTTGAACGCTTTACTTTCGAAAGGTTGCGAGATCTCTGGGAAACCTGTGCATAACGGGCAACCGGCAGAAGCGCACACGAATGGAAAACCAACGCATTTTCACACGAGAGACGAGGTGAAGCGCTCCATGCAGAGTCTTCTTGCAGTTGTCTCGGACACCCTCAACATTTCTCGCAAGATATTTGCTACTTCCTCGTCCACCAAGCCTTTGGCGACTCGAGTACTGGAGTACATGCAAGAAGACCCACCTTCAACACCAGTCCAGACACTGCCCGTGGGATTTCTCGTCAATACGCAAGCCATCCTAGCAATGCTTCCGTCATCCACATATTTATCTCTTCTGCCTCCGAATATCAGGTCGTACAAACCTTTTGTTGATTTGTCGTCTTCGTCCCATCTCTTTACGGAAACCTTGGAGGAGAAGTTAGGCAATTGGTTTACTCAGTCAATAGCAAATCTGCGGGATGCACTGCAGAGTGCGTTCTTGTCACTGCAAAATGTCGTTGAAGTATGGAGGGTCCGCACGGCTTTGCAAAAGTGGATATCTCGATGTGGCTTGAATCATGACGAGCGGTCGATCTTAAGTTGTCTTGTGGATGAGGCTACAGAGGAACGCATTATGGGCATATGGAAATCAGCTCTTGCACACGCAGAGGGGACATTCGTCGAGAAACTCAAAGCCGTACGTCTCGAAGAAGTGGAAGGTATGGCAACGCATTTAGCCCTGTCGACGACAAGCAGAATGGCTCACGACACCCAGAGTTTCTGCCTTTGCACAGTATGTATTGTCCGCTACCTATTCCTGCGCACCCGCCCCCTGGCAGTGGACCCTCTGCGTTCGAAGCGCCGTTCCAGGTACTCAGAGCTCGTTTGGCAATGCAATTTCAAGGGCGGACTCCCCGCTTGCAAGAGGTTTTGAGTCTATTGGAAGACACTGCGGCTGCGGTACAGAGGGACCTTTCCAGGATCTCTGGCAAGGAGGAACCAAACCGGTCCGTGTATTCTCGAGGTTCCATGTATGATTAGTGGTGACTCTTTAGAAGGTTGATTGATGATGTAGTCAAAGCTTATCGTCCGGAAGCAGAAAAGTTGTGCGCGAAGATTATCGACACCCTTACTGAGTCCATTGACCGACTCGTGAACAACCTGGGTCAGTTCCATTTTAGCCAGGCACCCGTTCTCGGTTGACGCTGTGCCAGACTTGGACTCGGAAGTGAAGTGCCTGGTCTTTCACGGTCGGCTAGCTCTCGAACTGTCTACTAGCTCTTTCGCTTCGAGCGTTGGTTGCGGACATTCTGCACAAAATGGTGGGTGCCGATCCGACATATGCGCTAATATGTTTACTAATTTAAACCTCAGACTTTCGACAGGAAACCACCGCACTGTTCACACGCGTTATGGAACGCTGGAAGGATCACGCGACTTCCAACGAAATTGCCAGGTATACTGCAGGAACAACTCCGTTACAATCTCGCATTCCGGGTACGTCTCCTTTTATAGGATTAGAAACTTATCTTTTATTTGGGTGACAGCTACAAGGAATGCAGGCAGCCCGTCATCCTTGCTGTTGGAATGTCTTTACTCCCTCTCTTCTTCGCTGCATGCTTTGGGCTTGATTCATCATCCCCTGCCCTTTAGCCGCGTAGCGTTCGAAACCGTAATTAAGTTTTCTGCTTTATTTGTGGATGCTATCCATCACGGCATCTTCCTGGACTATGACCAAACGCTCGTTGACTTGTACTTCCTTCGTCGGGTGGTCTCAACATGGGGGAGAGACTCGGAGGCATTGCTTAACAAAGCTATTGCTGGCGTAGAATCACAGGTAAGGATCCCTTTGACTTGAGGGTCCAACCCTGATCAACTGATATTTGCGGAAGCTTCACTCCCCAGGGAAGTCACATCACGACCTTTCACACGCCGCCTCAGAGACGTTGGCAAGGACTCAAATGCTCATAACAGCACTCCTTCCTGTCTCCTCCGCACAGCCCGCAAAGGACAGCGGTGATAAGTTGGCCGCGTTGTTGTCACACGGCGTGCCTACTGTAGATGCAACATTTGTTCCTGCCGTCAATCTTGCCCAACCGTCTTCGAGGTTTCCACTTCTACTCATTGACAAACGATAGCAGGATATCCACAGTTTTATGCCATGAAGGCCTCTCGCGAGGTATTAATACCCTCGTGTTGTTATGGACAACCAATCACGCAGCTTGCCTGTCCGGACTTACCACTACTAATGAAGCCACATCCACTCGCTCACAACCTTGTTCGTAGTTTCGGCAATATTACCCCTTTGACAGGCTCCTTAATGAACACTGAGGATGGAGGCACGCCGACAGCTGAACTTGTATACTGTATGCCACGGGCACGTCGACCTCAACATTCCTGCACCAATGGATATGTACAGCTCTGTGCCACTGCGGTTGCCAACAGGATATGAGGGGTTCATACCACAGTGGCAAGCAATAGAGCACCCAATGATCGCTAAGTGTATTAAGCCCCACCTCTAGGAACAGTTTGTTAATGGGATGGTAATGTGGAGTGGTTCTTCACGTACACAAGGATATTATTTCTGCATGAGAGGCATCAGCACAGTGTAGTACGAGTGAGGACACATGAACCACGTACATTGGGATATGAATAAGCTTCACGAAGTATCCGATGAACCCCATGACAGCGAAACCAATTGCGACAGCTCTTGATATTTGGAGGAACTCTAGCACAGGTGCATTAACAAAATAGTGGTGAATGAGCCGAACGTTGGAGGATACCTGTCCGTGAGGGCTTTTTGCAACGTGTCAGGAACTAGAGACGTTCGTTAGTTGGCCTTCAAGGATCCGAGAGCGCAGCTCCAACCTGGTTGCCATCCCGAACGAATTCTTGCGGTATTTCCAAGACCTCCTGCAATTTTTCAGACATGTTGGTGTTGTAGAAAGTCGTATGTACGAAGGCAGACCAGACGTGTCCAGCGTTTGTCCACTTCCCACGGGACTCAGCTGTGCACCAGCCTGCCTCCAACACGGTAGGACTCGTAACTTGGCCTACAACGCACCGTCTGAAATGTTCCAGGACACGAGCCCACTGGACAATACCTTTGTGCACGCATGAATGTCCTTTGGTCGCGCAGCCTCACAGTTAGCGCGTCTCGCAATCGCCCTTTCCCGTCCTAGCCTTCCCAAGGCTCCACTGTTCAGCACCAGAAACAACTGGTTCCCATTCCTTGTGACCAACCGAAAATGTTGCGCACAGAAATCCAGCGTGTTTCCACTCGCTGCACAATCCGACATTGCTGTCCGACCGCAGCGACGGGTGTCCCATTTCAAGTTGGCGTCTGCTCGCGCCCAGATACACGATGCGCTCGACTCATTAGACGAATCTCTACCAGAACAGCATCCATTGAAGGAGGACCAGGTTCTGCGCGTGCTTGACATCCTCGCCAGTTCTGCACGACCCCGCGACCTCGCTCTGATCGAGCAAGTCTTAGCTAACTTCACGCCGCTGTGTGGTCTCCCTGTGGTAGCTGAGGTCCACAGCCACATCATTCGTGGATTGCTGAAGCAGGGCAATCCACAGACCCTACTGAACTGGCTTGTCCAAATGCGTCAGAAGCCTGGTAATATCCAGCCATATCTCCAGCATTGGCACATGTTTCTCGAACATTGTGCAGGCATGGGTCATGTCAGGATGATACGGACTGCACTGTCTAAGATGGCCCACAGTGGCTGTCCTCCCAATCACCGTACCTTCAAAATCCTCTTTCGGGCCATGTTCAATTCTGGAGCTTCTGTGAAGGATTTCTACGGTGCTTTTGACGACATAGAGAAGTACACGTTCTGGTACGACGAGGACGTTGCCAATATGCTCTATGATGGTTTCGTGAAGCTTAACCAGACCCAACAAGCAAACGAAGTCAAAGAGGAATTTAACAGGCGCTTCCTCAAGAGAGTAATTAAAGAGAGTCCGAGGCTTGTAGAATGGGAGGAAAGTCTGGCGCTCGAAGTTGAACGACGTGGTATAGCCGAAGCGGTCAAACTCTGCAGGTCTCTTCAAGAAGATGGATACAAAGTCCACCACCGTACTCTCTCCATTCTGTTACGTCGGAGTCATGACATCTCTGACCTGGAGTATGCCGAGGAAGCACTCAACCTGAAGCCATCTGATTTTCACTGGTCGATTATTATTGCCAACGCAATACGTGCTGGAAATCTCTCTTCCGCTCTTTCCAGCTACCGACAGTTCCAGTCGACTGGCTTACCACTCAGCGCCCCTCTTTTACAGCCGCTCATTACCGGCTTGTGCAACACTGCGACTTCAAGTTGCCGCGACGATTTGCTCGATCAAGCACTGAAATTGTATCACGAGCTTGCGTGCGCGTTCCCTCCAGCGGGTCCTGATGCGCCCCCACGACGAGAGGCTTTGGATTTCATGCGCGAGCGTTCCGTCGGACCTGATGCTTACATGTATGGCACACTCCTCCGCGCTATGGGAAGTTCAGTCGATGTGCAGAAGTACTCCAAGGCTGCAGTCTCCCTTTTATCTGCTATGGAAGCCAGAGCCATATCACACACCTCTATAATCCTTGCATCACTCATCGTGATTGCCATGCGCTGTTCATCAAGCGTAGATGAAGCTTTGGAGGCGTACAGGCGTTTGGCTAGACAGGAGAGCCTCCCCCGTATCACTGCATGGGGTTATCAGTGGATTCTCGATACATTGTCCAAGCTGACATTTGGAGAGGACCGATCCCTTCCACCTATATGGCATTACTTCGAAGTCGTCAAGGATATGCGTCTTTCCGGATTGGCTGTCACCCCTACTATATACGCTCAACTACTCAAACATCTCGCCCAGCTGGCTCCAGACGCACCAGAGGTCATGAAGGACCGCCTTGCAGCTTGCGTTCGACGCGTTCACGATCACCTCACGCTCGATCCCACAATCACACCCAATATTTCACTATGGAACCAACTCATGGACTCTTATCAGCGCGTCGGTTTGTTTGCGGAAGCGTACAGAGTTTGGGAAATGCTGCTCGTGAGCGAGAATTTCGATCACGCGAGCGTTTCCATCATACTAGACGCGTGTGGCTTCGCCAATGCGTGGCATCTGGCCCAAAAGGTTTACACGAGATTATCTGAACGCTCTTTCCTGCTTAACCAGGGGAATTGGCATTCTTACGTGGAGTGCATGTGTCGTGTTGGGAGATTGAATGATGCCGTGAAAGCGGTTTGCCTGCAGATGGGTCAAGGTCAGAAAGGCGTGGTACCCAACGCGGATACCATCCAGGTTCTTTTGACGTTTGCCACGAGAGCGAACCAGCAGGACGAGGTACTTTCTCGGATACAGCGATATCTTCCAGATGTTTGGGAGACGCTGCCATCCAATTTGGGAGGAGTCGACATAAAACCAAACCATATTGCAATGTAGTGTATGGTTGTAGATGATTCATCGCAAGGAAAATACCGAACAAGCAATGGCGCCTATGGTATTAAAAACATACAGTGCGTGGTGGTTGAACATAACGCATTCTACAGGAGTCGTGGAACCTAAAATCGCTATCGTCACTCCAATGTCTATTGTAACTAAAACCCAACAAAATGAATCAAGACGACGTCAACTCCTCCACTGAAGGGCAGTCGCACTGGGAAGAAATGGAGTGTTAGCAGGTTGCTGACGGCGCAAAACTTGCAAACTCACAATAAGGTTAAGATCACCATAAGCTTAGACCATTAGATCAGAAGTTACATGTGCAACATGGTGATGACAACTTACTGTCATCTATACGGCCAACAGTTGGCCAGAACTTCTTCTCCCGCAGCCACGGCATGGGATAAACCGCCTGTTCTCTAGTGTACGGGCTGAAAGCATGGTCAGCCCAAGCCACGAACGAAAGCAACCGTCTCACCGATTCCACTCCTTATCAGAGACAACGATTGCCGATAGTGGGTGAGGAGCATTCTTTAAAAGATTGTTGTCCCGAGGTTGCTTTCCAGAAATAATGTCGTCGACCTCTTGACGAATTTGGATCATAGCGTCGCAGAATCTACGAAGCGTTAGTCAAAGTAATGGCACAGGACCGCTCCATGCACCTGTCGATCTCTTCAAGGGTCTCCGACTCGGTGGGTTCAATCAGCATACATGTGGATATAGGCCACGAGCATGTGGGTGGGTGAAAACCATAGTCCTAGCGAAAAGACCTGGTCAGCCCACTAACTCTCGCACTGCCCTTCATCATACCTGGAGACGCTTTGCAAAGTCCATGACTTTAAGACCAGCAGTCCTGTCAAATTCGGCAAGATCGATCAGCAACTCGTGAGCAACGCGGCCGTTTCTGTTCTTGAATCGTAACGTATAGTGTCCTGTGAGGCGACTTGCCATATAATTGGCATTGAGCAATGCAATGTTAGTCGATTGGGAGAGACCGTCGCCGCCCAGCATTTTAATATAAGCCCAAGAAATGAGTAATATCGATGCACTGCCAAACGGTCCAGCAGAAACCGCATCGATAGCTCTGGAACCACCAGTCTCAACCAGAGGGTGACTGGGAAGGAATGGCGCAAGATGCTCGACAACGCAAATTGGCCTGTTAATAGAAGTGAGTGTTAAAGAACTAGGTTGCAAGGCATTTCATACCCTACACCAGGGCCACCGCCTCCGTGAGGACTGGAGTAAAACGAAGGATTTAGCTACGATTTGATTGAAACGCATAGAACACTGACATTGCGAATGTCTTGTGAAGGTTGAGATGACAGACATCACCTCCGCATACCGCGGGGTTTGTCAAACCAACCTGAGCGTTGAGATTTGCGCCATCCAGATAAACCTGACCACCATGTTCATGAATGATGTTGCAAGCCTCAGTAACACCGTCTTCAAATACACCAAATGTTGAAGGGTACGTGATCTATTGTAAATTAGACGGGCTCCAGAACAATATACGAATACCCTACCATAAACGCAGCTAAATTGTCTTTGTGCTTTTCTGCTTTCTCTTTCAAGTCCACAAGGTCAAGATTACCGTCTGTATGGGTCTTGACGGGAACGACTTTGAGACCAGCCATTACGGCCGACTGGCACCGGGTAATATCAATCAGTTGGACGCCAATCTGTAGGAATACGAAATACATACAGCAGGGTTAGTGCCATGCGCGCTCACGGGAATCAGACAAACGTCCCGGTGACCCTCGCCACGAGATTCATGGTATGCCCGTATCACTGTCAAACCTGTGTACTCTCCCGCCGCACCGGAATTGGGCTGGACGGAGCACGCGTGAAACCCTGTAATCCTGCAAAGATCGGATTCGAGTTCCTGGGAAAGCCGTAAATGTGTGTATGAGAGATAGCACGTGCGGCATTCCCATACCTCAATGATTTGTTTGTAACCTTTGACTTGGTTGGCTGGAGCGAATGGATGCACATTACTGAACTCGGGCCACGTGAGAGGAATCATGCTAGAGGTGCTGTTAAGCTTCATCGTGCAGCTACCCAACGGGATCATGGCATGGACAAGGGATAAATCCTTGGATGCGAGATGGAAGATGTATCTCAGCATCTCCGTTTCTGAATGGTGTTTGTTGAAAACAGGATGGGGCAGAAACTCCGTGACGCGAGCGAGGGGCTCGGGGTAACCAGGGCTCACTGGCTGTGAGAAGGCTGCGAGAGAGCCACAAGTTCTGGACGCCGAGATAGCAAATATATTCGCAAGGACGTCCAGGTCATCCCGTGATACTGACTCATCAAGGGTAACGCCAACATGTGAGCTGTCGATTCGACGTAGATTGATATGCTTTAAAGCGGCTGCGGCGTGGACAACCTCTGCATTTTTGCACACGGGGGACACATCTATTGTTAAGGTGTCGAAAAACGTGTCGTTGACAACCTTGAACCCAAGCCGTTCGACAGCAGCCTTAAGAAGTTGGGTAAAGAAGTGAACTTTCTTTGCTATGCGAGTGAGGCCAACGGGACCGTGATAGATTGCGTACATAGCCGCCATGTTCGCGAGAAGAGCCTGACTGGTACAGATGTTACTAGTGGCCTTTTCTCGACGGATATGTTGTTCCCGAGCTTGGTGGATGGTGAATGAGCGCCAAAAAGCATACACTTTGAAGATCACTTACTTTGTAATGCTAGTCTGTAAGCCGGATTGCCCAGGGTATCTCTGCTACGTCCTATCAATCTTCCGGGCATCTTCCTCTTCAAACTTTCCGTGACGGCAAAGAAAGCGCCATGAGGACCGCCATAGCCTGCTGGAACGCCAAATCGTGCGGAGTTTCCGAGGACGATATCGCACCCCCATTCGCCAGGAGGTGTCAGTAACGTCAAAGCGAGTAAATCAGTAGCACAGGCAACCACTGCCCCAGTAGCATGCATCTCTTTAGTGAGCGCCGCGTAGTCGGTTACCCGACCATTAACGTCAGGATATTGAAGCAGAATACCACAAAGGTCAGCACGCATAGCGTCATCGTTGAGTATAGTGCTGGCGCTCCCAACGACCAATCGGATTCCGAAACCTTGGGCACGTGTCCGCAGAACAGCAATAGTCTGAGGAAGGACTCCTTGGTCCACGAAAAAAGTCTTCTTCTTTTGGTTAGAATTGACGTACGCCATGACCATTCCCTCGGCAGCCGCAGTTGCCTCGTCCAAGAGGGACGCGTTGGCAATGTCCATAGCTGTCAACGACATGATCATGGTCTGGTAATTGACTAGAGACTCCAGACGCCCTGTTTAGCGTTAGTAAGGCACGGAGGCATTATGGTCGTGTGACCTACCTTGAGCGATCTCCGGTTGATACGGAGTGTACGGGGTATACCAGGCGGGGTTCTCTATGACCTAAATTCGATGTTTTAACAGTGCAAAGAATCGCTCGAGTTGCATATGACCTACGTTGCGAAGAATAACTGGGGGTACTACTGCATTATGGTATCCCATTCCGATGTAGCTCTTGAACTTGGAATTACTGTTACCGAGTGCCTTCGCACGAGCTTGAAGTTCCGATTCACTTAGAGCGGGCATAGAGCTGTCACTGATAGTTGTGTTGTCGATGCGAATCATCGGTGGAACGGTCGCATTGAGGAATTCATCCATAGTGTCATAGCCCAACTGCGACAGCATGAAGGCAGTTTCGCTATCATCAGGACCGATGTGCCTATCTGTGAAGGTGTCGAGCGACTCGAAGAGTGAGCCAGGAGATCTGGCCGTCGCCAACCACCGCCTGCAGAGAGGGGTCCGTGGTGGGACAGACCAGAGGATAGTCTGCCTAAGACGAGCAGATGCAATGCGCAGGGCTACCATGGGTCTTGGAGAAGGCTCAGTGCCGTTGGCAGGCCGGGAGGGTAAGGGAGAACTTGGATGGAAAAAATCGGCATAACTTAAGAGATCTCGGGTATTCACCGAGCCAGGTTCGTTCACCGAGTCGATTACGCTTTTGAAGGAGATAACCTATCGTGGCCGGGACCACACCGATAAGACTGTACTCGCTTCCATGTGTGTCTTGTTCTAATAATTGGATCAGGACGGTCTCTACACGGTTCGCTGGACCTTAGACGTGGTCGTTGAGCGAGAACAAGATTCATTCAACCTTAAACTTGATTCCATGCTCGGGGACGCACCCGCTGCTCTGATTATCGAGGTGAAAAAACTTTTTCACCTTCCTCTTTTGGGTAATCTCGACCATCCCCGATTCCCCGAGACTTTTAGCCTTGGAAGCTGTGCAACTAGCAAGGCACCTGCGCCATCGGCTCCCACTACTACTCATCTGCAGAAACTGCGCAGTAATACAGGCCGGTATCGGCCTTGAAGCTCGAAGATTACTACGTAGGTATAGGTCATTGACACCCATAGTCCGGCGCAGCACTGCATCGCCTCGCAACAAGATCCGCTCTTGACACACAGCACGTTTATGGGGAGCTGCGTCCCTAAAAGGAGTAACGGAATGGTAATCAGTTTACAGTCGCCTCCCTCATAACGCATACCCCCTCGGGATAGGCCCAAAGGTATGTGTTATAAGGGAGTATGCATTGTTGGGGAGGTCTGCCAATAGTGCCTCAAACTTATCTCATTGACTATGGAGATGTTGAGCTAGCATTTCTCTAATGTAAATACACTATTCATGAGTAAACTAATCAGTTATTTTACTGTTCTCCATCCCTTGCATACTGAGAACTCATGTCCTGTGCCTGAATGAGCACAACACCACTTCCAGATTACATGCAAATGGACTATCCATGTCACTGATAAACTCCCTCGATAGCAATGATGCCTGCAATGCTTCCTTTGCATGTTGGACCCAGTTTAACAGGAATAGCCAAGTCATCACTGACCTCATCTCCACCATCTGTGTTTGCTTCCCATGCCTTCTTTGCATCCATCAACCCAGATTGCCATCACCATCTAGCCACTCCTCATCAACCTCAGAGATGGGCTGGCCAGCCTTTAACTCAGCAATAAGCTTGGCCTGTATTGAGTTTGTTCTCAAAGCTTTGTTAAGCCCTTTTTTAGAATACTGAATGGTTTCATAATGATAGAAGTTGTGAAGTTGAAGCTTTGGGTTGCTCTTGCCATCCTCAGATTCTCAGATTACATAAGAAAATTTCCTAATTTGGTAATTTCTTCGGATGTTGTATGGGTTATGCCTTATAAGAGAGTTATGGGTTATGGGTCAGAAAATCCCTGCATACCAACTTGGGAAATCCAAAAGTGTATCTGTTATGAGGGAGTATGGGTTTTGCCACATATGTGTCATAAGGGAGTCGACTTGTATCTGGTGAAACAGTATATGGTGTCTCGGACTTCCGCGCCCGATGAGCGTCTCAAGTAGCATATTTTAGGACAATTCGTCGTTGACATCACACTGTAGACGATAGATGTCGCAAAGCTTCGGATACAGTCTGAACGGAGCAGTCTTAACTTCTACACCAAGGACAACCGCAGTCCAACAACATGCTTTCCTAACCTCGTCTGCGGCTGTCTAGGCAAAGCTTTCCACACCTCCGATGCGTCAATTCTGCTCCATGTCACAACCCGGAACGAATTTGTCGACCTAAATACCTGTTTACTCGGATTAGTACGAGATAAGGTCGCCGATAAACAGACAACAGCGGATATGAAAAGATAGCAGGAGCCGACCTCACGGCAGTGCAAGCTATCCCGCGATCGTAAATTAAACACAGTATTAACGCCTGAGGCCCAGTGAATAGTTTACACCGTAACATACTGATCACTCCCCATGGTGAACCTACATACCTATGTATATTCACGACTGGGGTAAACCGTCATATGCTGCATGAACCATTTCCAATATCCAGCTCATGAGTGCTTCATCTTTGATCCTAACCTCCTCCATCATTCTCCGGACACCTACAAATGCGCGTCGACCCTTTCTTTCTCCTTCGGCTTCGTACGTGTATTCCTCGTTCGTGACATTATCCCCGTCATCTTCCACAACAACCCCTGGAAAACCAAATCGTTCACCGTCCGCACGTGGAGCCAGGTCTGTTGCCACAAAGGAGGTGCGGAAGAGAATGCGGATGATGAGCAAAGCCGTGAGGGATGCAGAGGGTGGATCAGCGACAGGTTGACGGAAGGTAACGGCTGCATTACGTAGCGGCGGCGGGTCCCGCCGGGTCGGATCCACGATAGGATACGTCTCGTCGGTCAATGAAAGAGTCACTGTTTCATCTTGTGAAGCATGTTTCGCAGGGAGTTGTGTGCTGGGCATGTGAGTCAAGACGTGAGACCTCAGGCGTGCCTTGGAAAGCGGAACAGAACAAGTTGACCATAGGCACACTAATTCAGTAACGTCGAGGGCATCTATATGTTGGAGAAGGTGATCATATAGTTCACCTGCGGACCCATATGCTGGGACCGAGCATTGAGACTTGTCCCATTGACATTTGAACCTCAGGCTATCTTGCGCTTCTTTCCGCCGATCCACCCCTCGCACAACGAACCGTTGTGGAGGACCCGGAAGTACCATTGCCTGTGCTTGGGGAAACACTACGTTCACGTTCTTAATGACATCGGAAGCAACAAGGACGGGAAAACGCTCGACGTGCGGTGTGAACGCATCCTTGTAGAGGTTCCAAAAATCAACTTGGGTCATTTCGCCTTCTGGTTTAGCGACGAACATAGTTCGCATCCTGATCTCTTGCGTCAACGACACCATGGTAAAACAATCTGTATGACGTACCACTCATAGCAGCGCTGAGGTTCTGGCATTGGTAGAAGGCGATCTAATTCCTCCGTCGTCAAATCGTGGTCAGGTGTGACCGCGGTAACTGCAGGGACCGTCCGTACAGGGATAGAAATATCCTTTGACACTGTCTCTTCCACTTGCTCCGACAATAGGAGACTCACAAGGATGCGAAGCGTACTTGGCATCAGGTGGTGATGGAAAAAAGACTTCACCATTGGTGGATGTGACAGATGCGCGTAAAGGTAATTGAGCGACGCGTCCACCAGAGGTTTATCAATGAAAAGCGGAAGGTATCGTATTGAGGCGGACAGAGCAGGGGACTCGGCCTGCAGGCGGGGTAAATTTGAGGAGTTGGAAAATAACTGGCCAAGAAGATTAAGAGTAGCAACGATCAGGGTCCGGTTGGAAGAGTGTTCTACTATGTGCAGTAGCCCAGTAAGGGGATCCTTTTGGCCTGCGGATGGCGGGGGAAGTACCACACCCTGAGAGATAGCTTGGAGGAGCTCTATAGCATTCAGAAGAAATTCACTGTTAGTTTCGGCGTCGACATCGAGGTTGGCAAGGGCACGGAGAAGTAGCGGTTGTGTCCGAGGGTAGTTTGCAAGTTCTTGGACGTTAGGCTCGTTGATGACTGAATTACGTAGGATAAAGAGCGACTCTACTGCATGCCGTCGTTTCTTCTCCGTCACCGTTGAAGACGTAAAGAACGAATAATTTTCGGACTCCAGGTGCCCCTCCGTGACATACCACTCGGGCCACTCGAAAAGTGCTTCAGTTAAACCTGGAATGGCTTTGAGAGTGAACTGGTCATTCGTGCAAAGTCTGTGTAGCCGGTCGAGCGCCCATCCTATCTCAGTATGTATACCACAACGAAGGGAGAGCACCATCCGGTTGCTGGGCGTCGCGTCGGTGTACCACCCTTGAAGATATATATCTTGAACCAGACATACCAGGGACAAAAAGTAACGTACGTTCATAGTCATCGGTAACATTGGGACCCACTCTCTGCGCTGTAGGTTGAGTGTACGCACGAAAGAACCCCGGCGTCGCGGTCCCCGTTCTGGCTGGTGTTTGCAATGCCATTCGAGAGCTGGGCCGACTCGACAACATATGAGCCTACTACAGTACCGATGGTCACGTGTCTGTCACGTGTGACAACAGTAGGTCACGCACAAACGTTCGCACGCATCTTATCTGTAGACGTCAGTCATGGCATTAATCGAGGTCAGTAGTCCTTGCGTAGCATGACAACGACGGGTGGCTAACGGAGCCACAGGTGATAGCTAACGATCGTCTGGGCCGAAAAGGTGTGTAGTGGTCGCACACTGCAATTCCGATTCTGACATGCTGTTCAAGTCCGTGTCAAGTGTAGTCCCGATGACACGGTCGGCGAATTTGAAGAAGCTTATTGCTGCGCAAACTGGTACTGACTATAGGAAGATCCAATTGAAGAAATGGTAAAGTTCTTCTCTGTGCTGAACTTGGGAAGACATGGATGGAGCGGTGGGGCTCCCCCCCGTTTTTCTCTGATACCATAGTTCGGTCACCGTATACTAATCTTGGCTCTCTCTGCAGGTACACTATCTATAAGGACCACATCACCCTCAGGGATTACGAAATCCATGATGGAGATGAGCCTTGAACTTACTGAGGCCGATGGTTCTGTCACAGGCGCAACTCTTATGTACATATCGCTGAGTCTGGACATCACTCTTCTGTTTTACCATTGTGCACCTCAGCCGTGTATCGTAGTTCCAGTAGGATAAGATATCACAATGCAAGGTTTCATATGTGTGGGCGCAGATACCTACCGGTCATTACCCTAATCCATTGGCACATGCGGTAGCTTCCACACACAGGAGCCGCACTGATATCAACTTGTTCAACCCTCTTCGCTTCCATGCTGATCTCGAATCTTATATGTGATGTAGAGGTCCTTCGTTGGTCGCGGCGTGGCGTGAATCCCTGGACTGACCCGCTACAGTAAAAATGGCTATGACTTTTGCACTCGACCTGGGACTATTTCAGCCTCATTTTACCAAATTCTGCAAGCATGAGGCATACCTTGTCCTTGTTCCAACTCAACTAGTTGCTTTCAGCGTGCAACCCGAGGGCACAGCCTCTGCTAGGTGTTCTCGACTCTTACCATTGATCGATGACATTGTGCGTCGAATTTTTAAGAACTACCTGCTCCATAACTGGTTCCGGGCTTTCTTTGCCTTGGGACCGCGAACTTTATCTGTCAGTGTTTCATATCCATTTCATTGACCTTTGCTCCTTGCGATCCGTAGCGAAGTCGCTGCATGATCACGTTTTGGCATCGTACTAATCTTGCACTTGGGCTTTTCCATGTCACAATAAATGCAAACAGTGGACATCTCTTACACGACACTCCGGTGAGACCGCAAAACTTTGCAACGATATCTAGTCAGGTTGTCCATGAAGTGCCTTGAGTTCTTTACAGAAAACCCGGAGAACCGATGCCTATTTCACTGTGGGTTCTTATACTCCATAGGATTATAGGCAGTCTTCCCCGAAGGACGCCGCATTGCGGGCATTACGCGACACAAAATTGGCTAAATAATCCGTTAGACGTGGTTGCATAAGCCTCCATGGGTTCTGGGGCATCAACCTACTCAGCGACCGTATTCGGAATGTCGGACTTCGACAGTTCCCCAGCGAGTAACCGAGAGAGGAAGACTCATCTGTATCCACCACGACGTCACTCCCCATACAGGTATCGATCCATTGTGAGGTAAGTAATCTTACCGAGCATACCCCGTAGGAGAGGGGACTGGGGCATTTCCCAGATCAGTCCAACAGCATTGCTGCCAGGTGGACCGGCCCAATTTGTAATTGGCAGGATTAGGCGTAGTTGACCGAGCACTGGCAAAGCTCCGGTCAATAATCATGAATGCAGAAAAGCTGTTTCTTTTTTTCTAAAGGCAAATACATTCACATAACCTTTGCAAACAGCAAGTGGTCGGACCCACTGCTATTCACAATATAATGTGCATGATTTGTGGGCCGTCGCGATGCACTTCCTGTATTTATGAATATCCGATGGAAATTGGTGACGTCGCGGTTTACGGCTGTGGGGTACAGGTCCAACAGCACGTTGCATATTCGGGACAAAAAAAGAAAAAGCTTGACTGTCATGCGCCACTTGGAGGTATAATAAGGTGGTCAGCCACGAGGGAGCCTCGTCGTTGCTGTATACCATATGTTAGTCTACCGGTCGGGCGGTGAGGGACTAGGGTGTTTTGCAGGCGGAGTGTTGGCCTCGAGGCCGCCATGTGGATTGGAGACTGGCGCTACCATTGTACCCCCCACCTCACAGCATCCACCTCACATCGGATTCATATACCGAAAAATGGTGACATGTAGCGGGACAGACATAACGTGTGTGGCCTGGCAGTGCTTTTGTGGTTGCGTGTGTGTGCTGTGTTTCATGTGAGCAAGGAAGAATTCGTCTATGAAGTCATCATCGAAACATGGACTCGAGAAGTGCCAGCTGCGATCTCCGCCTGAGATAGAGTACCCATCGCAGTCATCACCCTCGAATTTGGCCCGCCCTCGATTGCGGCCAAGCTTTGATAGAGTTTTGCCAACAGACTGGATACGTACATATCTGTAACAAAGGAAGGAGGACGCCTTGTACCAACGATCCACAAGAACGACGTGAAACAGCCGCTGCCTGTGTCGGATTTGCTCGCCCTTTCATCAGGCTTTGGTTTGGCTAGTGACTGTCCACACTCCAGAGTCGAGGTCGGACTGCTTCGACATATATAAACCCACCAAGACAGCTCGGAAGAACGCCATCGAATACCAAGTTACATCTTACTCAGCGGACTCTACACCCAACCACTACTACTACCTGACGAACACTAGCCATGGCTCTTGGCTTGCACCCCGTTCGTGGACCTCAAGGCGATAGCCCCATTCTCCAGCGCGCGGAGACTCGTCGAAGCGGAACCCGTCCATCGCTTATTGGTGTACGTTTACCGTTTTGCTAATTGGCACCCTGTTGACATCACCACCATAGGTGCGTAATACGCAGCTCAAGTGGGATCTCACTCAAGGCCAAGGACGCTGGCGTCTCGCAACACTCCTCTTTGGTCTCCTTACAGCACTCGAACGTCTCAAGAATGAAATAGGCCCAAACGATGCAATAGACATAGAAGCTGCAAGTGCAGCCTATGTCGAAAACTTTGCCTTGAAAGTCTTCGAGGCGGCTGATGACGAAGACAGAGCGGGCAGGGCAACCAAGTGAGCTAGGTGGTCGTGCATTGTGCAGCGCTCGAACTTATGTCCGTTTAAAACGGCCTACAGATCTACAGCGAAAAGTTCCTTGCCGCTTCAAATTTCTTTGAAGTGCTTAAAGTTTTTCCCAAGTCAGAGATCTCAGATGCGGTACGTCTCCTGCTGCAGCTTGTCGATCGTCCTCACGTTCGTCCAGGCAGAAGCCAAACTACGATATGCGCAGTGGAAAGCGGCAGATATTGCCAAGGCCCTCCGCGAAGGCCGACGGCCCCAGGCCCCGCAGCACCAAAGTAGATCCGGAGCTTGTCACCGCGGAACCAGCTGCTCCCTTGCAGCCCCCCATCCACAACCCCCTTCCTG
>JANFAE010000327.1:0-123174 GCA_024613145.1 Pisolithus marmoratus | reverse complement strand
CCAAATGACTGCTAAGGAAAGTACTCACTCTCAGTAGTAAGTCTCTAGTCCTCTCTCCTCTACATCACCTATGAGAGTTATGCCATTGGTCAGCAGCATTTGGACATTGCAAAAGGCATGTACAACATGGCCAAAGTGGTGGCCATGGTGCACTAATGGGTCTTGCACACTTCTACATGGCAGTCAGTATGATAAGACTGAAAAACTAATGACCATGCACAGGCATTTCCTAGGTCCCATCTGCAGCACATTCAATCATGAACATTTTGTTCCACTGGATGCAGAATCTTGTTCAGAATCAGAATGTCCACTGTGATGAGGCAAGATAAAATGCGAGAGCTGCAACAGGAAAGAAGAGGGTAAGGGGGAAGATGAGTAGGGTGAAGTGAAGAAGAGATCAGACTGCCCTTTTATACCCTGACCAGAATGTGACAGGAATGGGAAGATTGTTGCACATCACAGTTTAGTGCCATGCCTGAATGAACAAGTCAGATTGGAATCCCTGATAATGGTCACAGCATGTGACAAGGATCAGAAATAGTGAGTCACACAATGCCAGCACAAAACCATCTTGTGACTCAGACTGCCCAAATTGCAAGATGGATGAAGGTATTGAAACTCACTTTTGTCACTGAACCATTTTCTTAATACCCAGCCACAGCCCTATCAAATAAGAGCATCAATATCTACATCAACTCCTCAGAAGAAACCCATGGCAATATCACCATTGTCCTAGAGAACAGTGAGTGCATAGTGTCCATATTTGTGACTTACTTAAAACCAAAAGCAGATTACAAAAGGACCTCATGCATCTCCATGAAGCAGCCACAAACTCTGAGTTGTGAAAGACTTGAAGATGCCATGGGTACCTCATTGCCATCCACATGGTACCAGCATGTTCCACAAACAACAGCTGACATAGGAGTTCAAACAGATACAACATGGAATACAGTTCCACAGCTGCAATATGAGCTACTGTGCACTCAGGTACATGATGCTCTCAATGACTTGAAAACAATGATGAGTAACATTCAAAAAACCATGGAGATGGCATTCAAACCACCAAAGGACCTGGGGAAGTGGACAATAGGCAAGGGGAAGTGCCAGAGGTGTGAAGAATGGGAAAGGTTGTGGATGGACATGAAGGTCAACAATGAGTAGCATAGGTTGTGACAGAAGAGAAGCAGAAGAAATGGATATCATCAATGGTGCTGAGCCCAACCATGAGATAAACAACTGTTTCTGTTTGGTATCTGCTGTCAATCAGGGGAAGAAATGTTCATAGTAAGAGATCCCACTTACCTGTCTCCACCAGCAGAGTACATGTGTTTTATGAGGGGTCCCAATCTTGGGGAGGTTGTTCACCAGAATAACTACTAGTACAATATACATGTGAGAAGTCAATCAGAGCACTGAGGAAATAATGTAGTTACCCAGAAAGGCTTGAGTCTGTGGGAAGTGTGTACTTTCCCAGGCACCCCTATATGAAAATACATTGGAGTTGTTACCACAAAATGAATTCGAAGATTTACATCCTGCACCTGGTACAACTCTAGTGCTGGCCTTTGTTCTGAGATGGATGTTACTGATTACATGCCTGGCCCTGCTGGCACCCAATGGCATATCCCAGGGGAGAATGCCACCCCCAACCACCACTAGGGTAGCAAAAATGCATAAGTCTGCATAATATCAGCAAGATATTTGGGGACACTGAAGCCAATATATGCTTAAGATCAGAACCAGAAAAATCAGGGCTCCTTAACCTGTCTACCTTCTGCATAGATTCATTAACAACACCACCATAGTTATGTGCAGAGGACCAGACACTGAACAATGCATCCATCTCACCAAGGAAGACAGCTATGAGCCAGTTGCTGAACAAAGTCTTTTCAACTTGTGCAGGCAAACTTTCCCTTCCTGACTCAGTGCTCTCACTCACCCTAATATCAAGTTAAAATTTTCACAGTACAAATGGAAGCTATAAGACTTACAGACTGCATCAAGTAAGAATCTGATGTTCCAAACATCCTGATGGTATTCATGTAGTCACCAAGCACATGAAGCTTGTAAGTACAAATATTAAGAGTTTTGAATTGCTGAGTTGCCACTGCAGATTTGGAAGGCACCATGCCTGGTGCAACAGATGAACAAGACAAGGTCTCATGATGCTGGTGGGATTGAGCTTCATGTTTGAGCTCCTTCATGGACAAGGCTTGGCATGTCTTAGCCTGGAACATGCAAATGGCATTTCCAACTGATTGTGTGAGATCATCCATCACCTTAAGTGTTTCATCAGTGTGCATCCAGAGTTTTGCAAATCCAAGCCAATAGCAGAGAGTGTAGAGAAGTTCAAGGTCAGTCGAGTTGTGGGGCTCAGGCAGTAAGCCTTCAAATACAGGAAGTGCACACTGCAACCCAGTTGGATAAACTGTGACCTGGCACAAGGAATTAAACACCATGTACCTGAAGAAGGTCTTCGAAATCATGAGCTGTCATCCTTTTCATTTCTGAGCAATTTTTTGAAAAGTGCCAAATAGTATCCTGTCCAAATGTTGGTACCTGCTGATATCTTCAAGTCATAAAGGATGTCAACTGTTGCACCTGGAAGGCATTTCTAGCAAATACATTACCTCCAATCAAGCTCATGCAGCTGACTTTCTTTCAGACTATCCAGAATGTGTAAGAGGTGCATGAAAATGGCTTTCCATACTCCAAGTTCAAATTCATGCAGTAAGTTGACTATGAGCATGAGGAATAGATTGAAGCCAAAAATATGGAGCTGGTCTGAAAAAGCATTCTTTGGACTTGGGAGTGAGTATGCTGCACTGTATGAAATGAGACTTTCGATGCACTTACTGAGGTGGGAATGAGAGACTCATCTTGAAGAAGGGCTTCAACTTGTGGAGTGTTGACAGCATAGTTGGCCTCATAGATAAGCTTTCTTGCTTCAGTGACCCTTTTCTGCCTGGTGGAATTGTCAACATGGGTGAGTCACTGCTGCTGTAACATATCCTGCTGCATGCCCATATTAGGCATGTCTGTCATGGGAATTGTGCACCAAAGACATGGGCATACACCAAGGTTCCAAATGAATGCTATCAGAACCCTAACATTGATGGAAACTGGTCAGTTTGTTTTGGGGTGTGGGTGAGACACAAACCATACTTCTTGGGATAATCAGCAGAATACATGACTATTTGGGTAGAACTGCTGCTTGATGCTGTCACAACATATTACAACAATCCCATGCTTGTAGGCTTTGACAAAGTCGTCATCAAGCAGTATTTTCCACTGTTCATGAAAAAATTCCCTGTTGCAGTGAGTAAAAAGAATATCACCAGGGTATTTCCCCCCAAAGTGTTCTGTCAAGAAGTCCTTGAATTTGTCAGGGAGCTGGGGGGGAAACAGGTTATCTTTAGACTAGGAAACAGCCAAGTGTACTTGCCACCTGAAAGTATGTAGGCTGCATGAGAGCATAAATGATTTGATGGCTGGCACCTCCAATACTTGGACTCATTCCCAAAAACACATAGAGTGGCCACAACTTGGCAGAGCCAGACTGTGTCAACTGGGTCAAATCCAACCAGAACATGAGTGCTGCAACGATGCAAGGAAGGTCACACCCAGGTTCTGGGGGAGAGTCATGCAGCTCTTGGTGTGCTTCAAGGAATGCAGTGGAGGTAAACAATTCTCCATAGACCTTCATGTCACAATTCCTGTGAGCTAGCTGCCACTGCAGTTCATATGGTACAAAGTGGAAGTGTGATGCATGTGCTGGATCAGTGACCTTCTCTTGGATGATTGAAGTAAGTGAGCGGTGGTAAAATCTGCCAACAGTATAGCTCTTTGCACCAGGATCCTTCACATGACTGTGAAATGGAACCGATATTGTGACTGACAAACACTGCCATTCATGATCCTCCTCAAGCCACTCTGGTTGATCACCATCAAATTGGTTGTAGCCAAGCTGATCATCGATGGCATCCCAGGAGGTGTGAGCCAGCAGCTGGTGAAAAGGAAGAGTGCCTGACAATATCAATCAGCTGCTTGAAAGACTCCCAGGACTTGTGAACACCTTGGTTCCAATACCAGTTGCCAAGATGCATCACACTCTCATTTGGGTAAGGGAAGTACAGATTCACATGTGATTTGTCTGAGGCCTCTGGATTGGAGCTTGCCACATGCTGCAGACATGCATTATTGACTGAATAGGGATCTTCTGGATCATAACAAGGGAGGATATTAGTGTCATATATATGGAATAAATCTGTGACTTGAATATCTTTTGTGATGAGGAGTGGAGAGAAGATGTATGTTTCTCCACATGAGCTGGTAGTGTGTCACAAGATGAAGCCAAGTTGCCTTGCAGCTGACAATACTGAGGAGTTGGGTAGGTCAATAGTTGGGGGAAGTAGTAATGGTGGTTCTGGAAGCATGTCCCAAAAGCATAAAGGCAGCTGGCGATTGGTGCACTGAGCCCTTCTCTGAGCTAGCAGTAGCTCATCACCCTGCACAACTCATGCTGTAAATCTGGATCAATCTGAAAGTGGCTTTTTTGTTCACTTGACCAAAGAAACTGAAGTCCCGAACATGTACCTGCTGCAAAGTGGACTCAGCAGGCTGCACCTTGGGGATTTCATGGGCCCAATCCACATCAGACAGGCCTGCAAGCCCTATGCCAGTATCATCCACTTCAGAGACTGCACAATAACCTGAAATTTTAGCTCTTTTGCTCTGATAGACTCATTTTGCCTTTTGAGGGCACTGGCAAGTCGCTTTTTGTTTTGGCAGCATCCTTTTTCATGATGTGTGAAGGTACCTAGGCCACTGAAAATTTGACTGCAGACACAGTTTGTGAGAAGGTATTTTCTGCCATGCCACACAGCATTCAACTACCAGGGGGGGGGGGTGAGGAATTGGCAGTTTGAACAGGTATGTATCCTGCACCTGCCTATGCATCATGTGGATCTGGTCATAGTCACAAGTCATGACAGAAGAGCAGCTAACACATTATTGGAATTCACTCATTGTAGCAAAAAAACAAACAAACTACTCACTGTGCTGGTAATCATATGCAAACCATAGAGATAACCATGTTAGTCCCAATGAGCAGGGTGACTGAGGTAACAATCCTCATCAATCATATATTTGAACTGAGTAGGTGTTTGTCACATCCATGACATGTGTGAATAGTCCAGGCTCTCGGAGTCCGCCATGAAACTCCATTCCATGTTTTGTTTATAGTTTGATCTGTTACTCTGTTCTGTTCTGTATTTAGAATGGTTCCTTCCTGCCACTATATGTCTAACTGTTTTGGTGGTTCAGTCTAACCTTCAGACTTTTGGATTGCCTGATACTCTGGTACAGCCTGTGGGAATGTTGTCAACATTCCACACTGCCCTCTGGGAGTTTTGTTACCTGGACATTGCCTCAGAACCTTCCCTCTAGTATAAAACCCCTGTACATGTGTAGCACTCAGTTCGAATATCAAATAAGATACTCATTGATCTCATTACTCTCTGACTACTCCAACCTCAGGAAACCTGCAGGTCATAGTGTACTAAGTTGTATGCTAACTCTGACCCTCCAGACTTGACCCTCCATCTACCTATACTTGGAACTTCTCAGAGACCATTGAGAACTGGTCTTGACAGTATATTCGAACTGAGGCTTGCACGAGTTCACCCACCCACACCCCAATGACTATGACTACTCGACTTCATGCTTGCTTGATGGTGGCTGAAGCCACAGAGTGAGCAGCTATCACCAATATTCACTGATATTCACTGATCAAATGCTCAGATCGCTTTAGCCAGTAATAGGCATGCTCTGCCTCCCATTGACCAGTTCTGTAGCTTCTCTGCTAGAGGGGAGCCAACCCTGACACCCACCCAAAGAGCTGGTTCATCCAGCAGATGATCTGCTTTGGCACCCCATTGCACCCTGGACTTCCCCAGTGGTTATGGACCTGGCAGTGATGGTCCAGGAGGTGGCAATCCCAGAGATGATAATCTGGACAACTATGGAGATGATGAAGACAAAGACGACAACCCTTTCATAGACACCCCAGATGAACTAGAGCCACAACTGGTGGTTTTACACAACTTAGCCACTGCCATCGACTGTCTCTCACACTCTGCCCATAACTCAGGGGAACCTTCTTCCTCTAGGGCTAAAGTCTGTGAGCCAGACACCTTCGATGGGACCGATCCCTGGAAGCTCTGGACCTTCTTAGTCCAATGCGAGCTGTGTTTCCAGGATTGCCCTAAGGTGGTCCATCAGGATAGAAATAAGGTTACATTCGCTCAGTTGTACCTGAAGGGCATGGCCCTTGAATGGTTTGAACTGGACCTTCTTAACACCAGAGATCCAGCAAACCATCCTCTGTGGATGGACAGCTGGCTAGACTTCATGGCAGAACTCCAGACTACCTTCAGACCCCACAACCCCATCACTGATGCCAAACACCAACTTGATCATCTTCACATGAAGGAGAACCATTGCATCAACCGCTATGTGGTTGACTTCAACTGTTTGGCCTCTCAAGTCCGGGGCTATGGAGATGGTGCCCTCTGTCACCTATTCTATGCTGGACTTCCAGACCATATCAAGGACGAGATTAGTAGGGTCAGCAAACCTAACACCCTAAATGGCTTGCATGCATTGTCACAGGAAATCGATGCACGATACTGGGAACATAAGGACGAGGTCGCTCATCAGACCAAGTCCTCTGGAGGAAACTCCAGAACTAATACCAACAATAAGTCTAACCCAGTAACAAAGGGGATAAGCAGAAATCCAGTAATGGAACCCAGTCCTCCATGACCAGTACCCCAGCCATGTCCAGCTCCACCCAAAACCTGCTAACAATCAGTTGAACTCCAGGACAACCTCTGCTCTCACCAACAAGCTTGGAAAAGATGGAAAGCTAACTCCAGCAGAATGGAAGAGATGCTTCAAGCAGAACCTTTGCATGTTCTGCAGAAATGCCAGACATAAAGCCAAGGAGTGCCCCAGATCCACCTCCTGCACAGCCAAAGCCCATGCAGCCATGGCAACCAAGTTGGAACCAAAACTGACTGCCTCCACTGAGGCAAAAAAATAGAGAGCAGCTCCCAGAACTCCACACAGCCTGGGAGTTGCGTTGATACCGACTGTGCACCTGTGGAGGCATGCCTCAAACATGTCCACTCTTTCAAATCCAATTTCATTGAAGCCTTCTGTGACTCTTGACTCTTATGATATTCTGGAAACTTCAGCTTTAATAGACTTGGGTGCAACCCACTGCTTCTAGACTCCATTTTTGCCAATATGCACCACCTTTCCACATATTCTGTCCCTCCACTCGTCCTCCATTTGTTCAACAGTGTGACAATGACAACTATTGATAAAGCCACCAATCTTTCCATCTGTTTCCCTTCCAGAGATGTCATTGATATGACCTTCTATGTAACTCCTTGGATTCTGAGTGTAAGATCATTCTCAGACATAACTGGCTCACCTGTTGTAGGTGCAGCGAGGCCCCTACTAGGAGAATCGAGAGAGGAAGGTGGTTGGAGAGGATTGAGGGTCGAGGGAGTAGAAGGAAGGGTCGAGGGGAGAGGTCGGAAAGGTGTTGAGAGAGGTCGGAAAGGTGTTGAGGGTCGTTGGAGAGGCTTCGAGGGTCGAAGGAGTGGTTTCGAGGGTTAGAGGAGAGGTTTCGAGGGTCGAGAGGAGCAAGGCAAGGGGGACTTAGGAGTGAGGTGGGAAATGTGATGACTAAGCATGCAAGAGTTTGGGGTGCGAGAGTCACATGGGAATTTTAACCTACACTATTGCACATTCATTGTAGAGCAAGTAGCCCAAGTCTGGGGCAAAGCTTGAGAGTCTGTGGTCTCCTGCTGCATATATGATTTTAATGGCTTTTCCCAGTGTCGAATTCTAAGTCCAGTCTTCAATTCTCAGTACCAATTTAGTACCTGAGCTGTCTGGGTTTCGAGAACCCTCTTTGAGGACAAAATGAGACTTGCAACACTTCTATTCTCTGTTTTCCCTGGTTCTATGATCTAATTCCCTACACCATTACAATCCATTGATTGATTGGGTATTGGGCAGTATTAAATTCCAGAACCTTACATCTTGTTTGCCAGTGCCGATGTCACCCTCTGTCTCAGAGTTACCTCTGAGAGACTCCAGAGATACCCTCCATGATTCTCCAATCTCCACTTCACCCTCCATGGTTGACAACTCTTCTCCCACCCGGCCTCTGAGCACCTAACATCTCTCTGATCAATGTGGCAGCTTTCCTGCATGCTTGTAAGATAGATGGCTCACTCCAGTTCTCCCTCCAGATTCAACCCCAAGATAACCCCAAACTCCAGGCTGCCACTGTGCAGGACACACCAGACTTATCATTGGTACCCTCAGTCTATCACGACTTCACTGACATGTTTAGTAAAGCAAAAGCTTCCATGCTTGTGCCCCACTGAGAGTTCAATCTCAAAATCGAGTTGGAGGAAGGAACTACTCCACTGCTGGGAACCCTCTACTTCCTCTCCCTGGTGTAGGAAAAGAAGAACAGTGAGGCTGGGAGAGAGCAGAGAGACTGAAGGGGGGAGTTAGTCCAGAGGGCTTCTATAGTCTGGTGAGAGACACAGTTTGATGATGTCTGAGGCTGTCTGGGGCTGTCTAAACACTGAGAAAGGCCACTCTTGACCTTCTTGAACTCGAACTTGCACTTGAACTCGGAACTCGCAACTTGTCACTTGATTGTTAGAAAATTAAGTACAGGCTAGGTAATGAAAAAAAATGCTGACTAAGCAAGAAAACCTTGCACTAAGGTAATAAACATATAATAACTGGAAAATCAAGTCAAAATATGAGAAACACAGTATAAAAACAAAATCTCTTGGTAGGGAAAACCCATTCCCTACACCGGTTGAGCTTTCAGCTCTCCGGACTTTCATCAATGAGAACCTCGCTACCAGCTTTATCCACCCAACATTCTCTCCCTATGCCACCCTGGTCCTTTTCATCAAAAAGAAGGACAGATCTCTTCACCTGTGTGTTGACTTCAGGGGTCTCAACAAAATCACAAAGAAGGATCACTACCCTCTCCCTCTCATCTTGGACTTACTCGATTCACCTAGTCGAGCTAAAGTCTACACTAAGATAGATCTCTGACATGCCTATCATCTGGTATGCATTGCTGATGGAGATGAGTGGAAAATGGCCTTCCGGACTTGTTATGGATCTTATGAATGGCTCGTGATGCTGTTTGGACTTACCAATGCCCCAGCCATGTTTCAATGCTTTGTCAACTCCATCTTTGCAGACCTATTGGATGTTTGTGTCATTGTCTACCTGGATGACATCCTCATTTACTCCGATAATATTGAGAACCACAAAAAACATGTTCATGAGGTACTTCACTGACTCTGGCAACACAGTCTCTATGCCAAGCTGGAGAAGTGCAAGTTCCACTCTGAGTCTGTAGAATATCTCAGATTTTTCCTATCACCTGATGGATTGACAATGTCCAAGGACAAGGTTAAGGCCATGCATGACTGGCCCAAACCCCGTAAAGTGAAAGATATTCAATCCTTCCTCGGCTTTGCCAATTTCTACCATCAATTCATTTATACAAATTACTCTGATATTGTGGTGCCTTTGACATGTCTTACCAGAAAGAACACACCCTGGAGTTTCTCTGAGGAGTGTCACCAGTCCTTTAATCATCTCAAGGAAGCCTTCTTGTCTGCTCCAATTCTCACCCACTTCCAACCTGGACTTCCAATAATGGTTGAGACTGATGCCTCAGACTATGCCATTGCTGGCATTTTGTCCATCTCATGCCCAGACAATGAAATATGTCCCATGGCCTTTTATTCTCGGACCTTGACTGCTCCAGAGTTGAATTACAATACACATGACAAGGAGCTACTAGCAATATATGAAGCCTTCCAGACTTGGTGCCATTACCTCGAGGGCCCAGCACAACCTATCAACGTCATTACTGACCACAGAAACCTGGAGTATTTCTCAACTTCTAAGGTTCTCACCAGGCATCAGGCATGCTGGTCCAAGTACCTTTTGCAATTCAATATGATTATCTGCTTCTGCCCTGGTAAGCTCGGAGCAAAGCCCAATGCCTTGACTAGACGATGGGATGTCTACCCCAAAGAGGGGGATAGGGACTACACTCGAGCTAACCTGCAGAATCTCTGTCCCATTTTCACCAATGAACAACTGTCAAATTCCCTAAGGGCTACCTACTTGGAAAGCCCAGTACTCCATGCTAGCATGATCATGGACATCGAACAACTCCATGCTGATATAAAGTCCACCTTACCATCAGACCCCCTCAGCCAAATTCATCTCTCCAACTTATCAAACCCTCATTGGAAACTAGACAATACTGGACTACTACGTCTAGATAGTTGTATCTATGTACCAGATGTTGATGACCTTCGACTCTGTGTACTCTGGTATAAACATGACCATCCCCTTGCAGGCCACTTCAGCCAAAACCATACACTCGAGCTCGTCCATTGTGAATATACATGGCCAAGTGTCCAAACTTTCATCAAAGACTATGTCAAATCTTGCACTGCCTGTGCACATGCCAAAACCCTGAGACACAAACTGTATGGCATGTTGAAGCAATTACTGATCCTGGAGAGACCCTGGAACTCCATTTCCATGGACTTTATTGAACAGCTCCCAAACTCTGGGTTGCACACTGCCATATTGGTTGTAGTAGATTGCCTCTTGAAACAAGCAATCTTCATCCCTACCAATGACACCATCATGTCTCCACAACTCGCCCAACTCTTCCTACTCCATGTGTTTTCTAAATACAGAGTCCCTTCTCATGTAACCTCCGACCAAGGTATGGAGTTTGTCTCCCATTTCTTCCGATCACTGGGCAAAGCTCTCGACATGAAACTCCACTTCACTTCCAGATACCACCCTGAAGGTGACAGCCAAACCAAACACATGAACCAGACATTTGAGCAGTACATACCTCTGAGTCTACTGCAACTACCAACAGGACAATTGGTCCGAGTCACTACCACTCATGGAGTTTGCTTACAACAATGCTCCGAGTGCCACTACTGGAGTTTTGCCATTCTTCACCAATAAGGGATATCACCCAAATGTCACTGTTCATCTGGAATGAGATCTAACATCTTCTCAAGCTAGAAACTATGCAGTGGACTTAGAGTCTCTGCATGCATATCTCTGAGAGGAAATGGCTGAAGCCCAAAAGAGATACCAAGGTCTGGCTGATGCCAAATGAGCACCACCTCCAGACTTCCAGATCGGAGATTTAGTGTATGTTAAAGCCAAGTACTTCAGGTCCACTAGACCATTGAAGAAACTCTTGGAAAGGAACCTTGGTCTGTACCCTATCATCGCCCATGTTGGATCACTATCCTTCACTACTTGTCTACCTGACTCTATGAAGTCCATACACCCTGTATTCCATGTTTCCCAACTAGAGCCTGCAACTCCAAATGTTATCCCCAATCATACCCAACCTCCACCTCCACCTGTTGAAGTCAACGGAGAACCAGAATTCGAAATAGAGAAGATCCTAGACTCCAAACTGGATTGCTGAAGACGATGTCCATTGCAGTACTTAGTCAAGTGGGCCAGCTATGAGGGCACAGATGAGGAAACCTCCTGGCTCATAGCCACTGAATTAGGAAATGCCCCTGATTTAGTATCAGACTTTCACAAAGCATATCCAGACAAACCCAGTCCATTGAACTCTGTCATATGTCACCTCTAAGTTTTCAGAATCTCTGAGTACAAACTCTATCACTCAGGACCTTGAAGAAAGGAAATTTATATTCAGAAGGGGGGGGGGGAAATCACAATGCCAGTATGATATGCAGTACAACAAAAAAAAAAGAGAAAGTCCACTGGTCCTAGGCATCGTCCTCGTTCATGGCCTGGTTGATCAGAGTGGTAGTGGCAGCTTTCAGAACTTCAAATGACTCATCAAGGACCCCAGTCAAGTCCTTCATGTCCTTAGACATGGACTTGACAGCTGATATGTTCCTGTCAATTGCCTGCATGATCTCCCCAAGGCATCTGTCCAAAACCTCTGCTATGGAGTCTTGTTGGGGGGGCACCAGGCATAGGGTCTGTGGCTTCTGGATGATCTCCATGTCCAGTGTCTCGTCCATAGCCTCGTCATCACCATCCCCAGTGTCACTGGACTGTGTGACCCTCTTCTGACATTTTCTCTGCTCTCCACCTCGAGGGGATGTCACTGCTGCCATATGCTTCTCAGATTCTGCTGCTTGGATGGTCAAGTCACATTTGGCCTTACTTTTCTGACACTGAAGGCAAGACTTGCTTTGACCTGTCCTGGGAATGCACTCTTTGCCAGCCTTAACACAGGCAGAACAAGCCTTTGGCTTGTCACCCACCATGCTGCTCCCAGCTGCAGTCTGTTACAGATATTTCCAGACTTGTTAATACAGAATTGTGAGTGATGGTATCACCACTCACCGATGACACTTCTCCCTGCACCTTCCATGTCTTGCTCTCCAGCCTTTTCTGCTCAGCCTCTAACTCTTGGGCTTTTTTCTGCTCAGCCACCTTCTTCTCTGTGGCCTCTCTCACCTTCTGGGCCCATTCAGCTGCCACAGCCTGGGCCTTCTGTTCCTCTTCTTCAGCCTATAGTGCCTCTTGCAGAGCAGCATGCTGGTGCTGCTGATGCTCATCAAACTTTGCTATCTTGGTGGCTACACTGTCCCTGGGTTTATCCTCTAGCTCCTCTGTGGTCAGGATAGACCAGTCCACAATGGCTGGTTTGATGACAGGGATGATTGTCAATGATGAAGACATGATGATTGGAAAATGGAAGTTGAGACTCATAAGAACTCCATTGAGTCTTTGCACTATGAAAAATTTTCAGACTCTGACAATGCAGACTTCGAAAACCAACACACATGCATTGATACTCCAATGCCTTGAGGGCTTGGCCCTAAGAGGGGGATACTGTCACATCTGTGACACGTGTGTATAGTCTGGGCCTGAGTCCAAGGACTTCTGGCTCAGTCCAGGCTCTCAGGAGTCTGCCATGAAACTCCATTCTGTGTTTTGTTTATAGTTTGATCTGTTACTCTGTTCTGTTCTATATTTAGAATGGTTCCTTCCTGCCACTATATGTCTAACTGTTTTGGTGTTTTCAGTCTAACCTTTGGACTTTCGGATTGCCTGATACTCTGGTACAGCCTGTAGGAACATTGTCAATGTTCCACACTGCCCTCCAGAGTTTTGTTACCCAGACATTGCCTCAGAATGTTCCCTCTAGTATAAAACCCCTTGTACATACATTGTAGCACCTCAGTTTGAATATCAAATAAGATACTCATTGATCTCATTACTCTCTGACTACTCCAACCTCAGGAAACTCTGCAGGTCATAGTGTGCTAAGTTGTATGCCAACTCCGACCCTCCAGACTTAGACCCTCCATCTACCTATGACCTTGGACTTCTCAGAGACCATTGAGAACTGGTCTTGACAGTGTTGCAATTACCAACTTACACAGGACATTGGCAGTATGCTTAACTGATGATCTCGATCATGGACACTTTGGCCATGGAAGAGGCTCTGACCAAGGTGGGAGAGGAGGCAACTGAGGGCACAGGTGTGGGACAGGTGGTGTCAGGTCTAGCTTGAAAGGCAGCAAATTACATTCAACTGAGTGTCTCTACAATTTCATTGGTACATACAACAGTTAGGATTGGCATACACAGTTATGTATCTGAAGATAGTAACCCACCTTTGCAAGCCATGGTGAGAGGGTAGTTGTATTGCAGAGGACACCCTCTGTCTCAGAACAAACATCCTTGGATAGCAATATGCAATGAATAACATGCCTCCCTAGCAGTCCAGTACACACACCCAGAATGTGGTCATACATTAGCTTGCTTACAAGCTTGTCCAAGTGTTGCTGAACAAGAATGTTGGAAAGCAATGCTTCTGTCTCTTTGGGATACATTCTTCAATGTGCAGCAATTTCTTGTCCCACTTGAGACTTCGACCCAGCAGTGATTAGATATGCTGACTGAGGGCCTCAAGGATCTGCTCCACATTGTCATCTTCTTCAACTTTAGATGGCCCACCCATCAATATGAACATAGGTTAGAGCATGTGACTTCAATGAGTGTCTTCAGAAACTACAGTCATACTAGATGGGTTGACAGGCAGCCCCATTGCTAGCATCGACACACCTAGTCACTGTGTTGCAAGAAAACACCTTTGTTGGCAGAATGCCACTGCACTTGGGAGTTTGACATTTCAATATGAAGTTGTGCTGGATGCATATCCAATTCGGTCCAGTTCCAACAGAGATTTCTGGGAGACCACCTTGGATTGAATGATTCAGATGAGTCATTGGAGGAATTGAACAATAAATATTTGCAGCAAACAGGGACAACAGTTGGCACACCACCAATGTGGTTGTTGATTCAAAAACACAGCTTGTGCATTGGTAGACTGATACAACAGAAATTTAAGGACACATGAAACAATAGTAACAGGAGTTCATTATCTTCAAAATGCTACAATCTGTCCAAGTCAAAAGCTATCAAACTGGTGCAAGAGAGGAACCTTCTGCTTCCTCAAAAATCATGGAGAGACTTGGGGCTTGTCTGGAGGCCAACATTTAGCATCATTATGTATCCAGCTAGTGCTTGAGGAGGAACTTACTAGTGGCTCATGAGATTGACAAAAATTGTGCATGGACAGTTCAGCAGCTGCTGTCATGTATTTCCTTTTGATAGTTTTTGGCTTCTGGATGACAAAATGCGCCTTCATGAGTTGTTCTACCTCTGCATCGCTGAGATAGCAATGTAAAGCAATTTCATAGTCCTCGAAAGCCCTCTCAGTTTTTGCTAATTCTGTGAGCAAAAATTGCTTCGTCTGTAGTGTCTCTATGAACTGCTTGGCCATGCTCCCCACATCAGGTGTGGGGACAAGATATGGCAATACCTAGGTGAGTTAGCAATGCTAAACTCAACATCATCATAAAACTTACCACATATTTGCTTGCCTCCTTCACTGCTTTCTGGTATGGAGAAAGCTTAATCATGTCTTTGACCCCTTTCTCTTGCTCTCCAGAACCAGTGAGTTTCTCCTTTGCTCCCCTTCCATAGGATTGTGAGGAAGAACCAGCTGTGAACTGGGTTATTTGTAATAATTCAAGGCACCCATTCCAGTGAAAAGGGTATATGAACTTGAGGCTGGATATTAGGAACAGCTGACTGAGAATTCTGCAGTGCTTGATGAGTGGCTAGGAACATCTTTTATGTCCAAGTCCAAGTTACTTGTGTGATAACACTGTCTTAATCAACAAAGTTGTGTGACTGTCACATTCCCAGGAGGGAGAGAATATCTATATTTGTATACCACAACAGGTAGACTGCTACTAAGATGTGGTGCCAATAGGCACAAAGAGTAAACAGTAAAGTATGTACCACCTAATGGCTAGTCACAGTGAAACAAATAGTTAACAGTTAGCTTAAAATATAAACAGGGTTAGTCAAGTTGGTATGGTTGTCTATGTATTGTAAGAGTATCATGATATAAAACATAAAATGGAGAAAGAGGTATAGTGTAGATGTTACTCTGAGGATGCTGGTGTTAGTAGGTCAGCACAGTTGGAATCAGTTCCATTCCATTTTTTGAGGGGCATTGGTCACATTTAGGAGCTCAACAAGGGCTTTTATCCCTTTCTCCATTCCTAAAAGATTTGAAATGATAAGGTCTTCTGACACAGTGTGAAGGATATTCTGGTTGCTTTCAAACATGGGGCAGGATATGATGACATGTTCTCGGGTCTGCATGGGTTTGCCACATGGACAGGATGGGTCTTCTGTTGGTATGAAGGTGGAATAATATTCACCCAGAAAGGCATGGCCAGTATGGCATTGTATAAGGCATCTGTATGTGCTGCAGTTGGCAGTCAGCAGTCAGCAGGGGAAAAACCTACTTAGCAGTTCCTGTCAAGCATGTAAGTGTAAGTAACATAAGCATGTCAAGCACATACATTGCACAATATCATGTGTACCATGGAAAAGGAGAAGCGCATGAGTATGGTGCCCCAATCCCTTCGCATTGGGTGGCCAACATGTTGTTGGATCATTAGCATACCCCCCAGGCCAGGGAAAATGGGGGGGGAGGGAGAAACTGTGGGTGGTAAGCGCCATACTGGACATCTGAGCACCTGCCTGAAGGATCATACCACCTGGGAAACCATCATTGCAAGTGCTACCATGCTCTCACAACTGGAAATGGAGTTCTATTTCATGGTCTTGGATACAGCATTATGAAAGGGAGGTGTGCTGACAGTAAGAGTGGGTCATATACAGTGGTAATGTCAGATGATGCAAATCAATCAAACCAGGCCTTCTATATTCCTGTCTGTTTAATCTGCCCCTTCACCTTGTTATCTTTGAGTTTGGTTTTAATGATCTCATAAGAAGTTTGCAGTTGATATGAGAACAATTCAAAGCCACATGTTGGAGACCGACATGTGCTGATGTGCCCAGGCATGCCAGATTGGTCTTGTCCTGACTTTGACAATGACCATGAGTGGATGGAACTGCAGTTTGGACAGCTCATTGGGAGGGGGTTCCCCCATGGACAGTGATGAGAGTGGAACCATGTATAGTGGGTACTGCTTACATGGATAGGGCTATTGGGGGCACCAGTGGCCATTTGTTCTTTCACTTGGAATATATATGCATCAGTGTGCATGGGGAGCTCAACAGAAACATCAAGCAGGTCTTTGAAGACCTCTCCAAGATCGTGGCCTTGAATGATGACTCAAACACCAAATGCAACAATGAATGACTTAATCACTGCACTGATAAAATGCTTTGCACTGAATGCAACTGTATATGTGGGTCTCAGCCTGTTGGTAAGTCTCAGATGGGAATCACCACTGCAAAAAAGATATGGCATACTTGAGGAGTGCTTTCTTCAAGCTGCAAATGGATTCTGAGAATGCAACAAGCAGTCCACATGACAGCATAAAAATGGTAGCACCATTAACAAGGGGTTGAAGACTGCCTGAGAACAAATAATTCATGAACTGTATGAATGAGACTCCATCAGTGAACAGCCAAACCATGCACTCACCTCCTCTGGCCTTACTGCCACATCACTCCTGTCCTCTCCCTTCCCTGCAAATAAGTCACCACATGTTACTTTGCTGTGTATGGAGATAAAAAAAATCTTCTGCTGAAAGACATCTTCACCAATCATAGCTGCCAAGCTCTCAGCTTCAGACCACCAAAGACAAAGTTTACAATGTGTGCCAAAATCGAAGACAACATCCAAGTAGTGTAAAGTATTCTCTGAGTGGTACTCCTCCAATGCCATATTAAGGATGTGGGGGACACCACCTCTCACATTCAACCCTGTATAAATGAAGTGAATGATGAGGATAGGTCCCCCACATACCTGAGATTTGGAAGTTCTTTCACACATGCCTCTGATAAATGTCAGCTCATTGGATGCAAGAACTGTATTCCCCTGAACAGTCTGTGTAAATGGCTTCAAGAACATTAGCACTAGCACAGAATATCAAAGTGGACATACAAAGTACAGCATAGGTTTGGAGCAGGCTTCATGCTCCTCCTTCTCATGGCATGCAGGGCACTTAAACAAAATTTCTGGAGAACTGATCTTATCTGCAATTGACTCTGGTATGGCAATGCAGACATCGCATACCATGCAGGGACACAGGCTGTTAGAACATGTGATGGTACATCTGCCATTGTGGCAGAGATAACAGAACTGTAAGGACATGTAATATGTTGACTCAAGGAACCACATGGGGACTGCACACATACTCTATTTGAGAGACTGGGGATCATCATTGGCCAAACATCTGGGGAGGGTGGGCATGAGGAAAGGGGACTTAGTGAGATTGGTGTGAAGCTTGCAGTTCAAGATGTCCAAGGCCTCTTGTGACCTGCAAGTTGTGCAGGCTTAGCATGACCTGATGCACACTTCTTGGCTGTCTGCTTCATCCAGACCATTCTAAAGCTTAGAGGATGTGATGTGACATGTCTCTGCACAACTGACCCTATCACATGATCATGAGCGCTCTCACATATTTGCTTCCCTGCTTCAAGCTTCACCATTACTATTTGGTAGTACATGATGTACAACTTACTCTATGGGCTGCACTGCATCTTAGTAGTAGTCTACTTGTTGCAGTATATAAATATAGAATTTCTCTCTGTCCCCGCTTCAAGCTTCATTAATCATTCCCAGTGAAAACTGGACATGTGACCCAGTGTGACGAGATAAGACCTAGCAAGGCAAGTCAGATGAGGTCACATCACCTCACACCTGGCTAGTAAAATGAGAAGAACATAGTATGATGGGGCACAACCTCATATGATGCTGTAGGATATTTTTTCATGTGCAGTACTCGCTCATATCAAGTTATATACATTGTGCTCTGGTGGATCTCATGCTATATGATTGTATGTGAGCACATGTGGGACAGTGTTACAAAGTCACACTGGCTCATATATTTCCATATTCTGCACACCCATGCTATGCAGATATGCTCAAAAATGATGCTATATTAAACTCTAGGTAGACCTGATATACTGACTGGATGTGGGATGGGATGCAGGATACTGATACAGGGTTGGGTGCAGGGGATACATATGCACATCTGTATGGTATGGTACTCTGGGGGATGCAGAAACAGTGTGTGGAATGCATTTAATGCACTGATATGAGAGCTGGTGTTAACAATTAATTCAGCACATCCCATTGATCATCTGTCCAATGACTTGAATGTGGATAAATGGAAACCAAGTGATAGTCAAGGGGTAACTGTATGCAAAGGTAAGCTGGCATCATAGGTAAGTAAGGTACAAACCTGGTGTTGGTTCTACATGTGCCACTGGACCCAGTATCATACACTATGTCCATGAAGTGGAAGATGGAAAGGAACTGGGCAACTGCTCATAAGTGGGAATGGTAGCCCTGAGTTGAAGAGCCAATGCAACATCATCCACTGCAGCAGCCCAAAATGTCTGTTAGTATTTCAACTCTGGTGTAGAGTAAACTGAGCTTTTTGTTTCTTTTTGGTGGGTCTTGCAGTTTGCACATGTCCCTTCCATTTCTGGCCACATAGCTTGTGGTCTTCAAGATCATCATCATCGTTGTCGTCAAGCACCTCTTCTTAGGTCATATCACAAATGGTCCTTTTTAGGTTCCCGCTGTTGTCCTGATGGTGTTTTCTCCAGGAAGAGTATGTCTTGTTACAGATATATTTGAGCTTCCATCCATTCTCCATGAGCTTGAAAGGAAGGAATTCTTTCTCCATCTGCAAGCATACAAATTGAAGTGCACTTGTGCTGGCCTCACCCTAAGTGTCAGGCACCATGCCACACTGGCCAAGCTCTTGCCATCCTCATCCTCGAGGTATGCATATAGACCATGGTTGCTGCCTGCAGCCTCTGGAGAGTCCAACCAATTGTCATAATCTGTCTTTGTCTAGAAGTGCACATTTGAATGTGTCTCACATGTCAGAGGCTTCTCATCTGTACTTGACAGGGGGAGTAGAGGTAGGTTACCACTAGGTATCAGAGCTAGGTCATGCATTGGTAACTCGATCGCATTCGCAAGCTGGTCAAAGAGATTTCTAGGTAAGAGTTAGTGATTTAGCCATACATGAGGAAGGCAGAACTCCACTTACTTGATTATATCACATTCAGTGATTACTTTGACTAAGTGCCATTCGAAAGCATTGCAATGGTCTTGTGAGAAAGTGAGTTATGGCAACTCCTGCATATATGTGCCCTATACACTCACCACATTGTGTGTTGTGGGATTGGGAGGGTCAGCCATATGTATGTGCCATGGTAGGAGTTAGTATGACAGAGGTGTGGATGGTGAGACGACTCACCATGTTGCCTGTTGCAGGATCAGGTGGGTCAGGCACATGCAAGGGGTTTCCCTATAGCACATATCAGTGTTAGCATGCTACTGAATCAAAGAAAGATCCTTACCTTGACATTCCAAACCCAAGCATGCTTGCACCGTCCTATACTCTTGTATAGGACAGTTATGATAGGCATCTTTGACTGTTTCAGCGCTAGCCTGGTTAATGACTGAACAGCAACCAACTGTCCTGTTCAGGTGCAGAGTGGCTTGATGAACTCTGGTGGAACAGATGTATTTGTCTTGTGAGGTTGTAGACAGAGCTTGATAAGGAGTAGTGGCAGCTGTCGCCAGTGGTGTATGCATGTCATGTGAGCCTATGTAGGCAGTGTGTATGTAGTACATTCATCAGCAAAGGTGGCCAAACCTAACTATGTAGATCCAGTAAGCCTCGGAGGAACCTGGTGATTCTAGCAACACCTAGCTAGTCATTGCAAGGTCATGCTAGATCTAGCAGAATTGAACAAGAGTTAGACTTTTCTCTTCACATTATAACCTCATGATCTGTGCTCTGATTCATCTTCTCAGGCACTTTGAATGTGTGCATGAACTCATCCAGCCATTCAGGATCTGTTGTTGTAGCCTCCACAACTAGTAGGTCAACTCGCTGGTCACTGGTCATCCTCCACATGTCACATGTCTATGCCTCCAGCCTCACATTTTGCTTATGAAGTAACCCTGCCAGCAGGATACAAAGAAGAGTAACAAAGTCTCAATTCAGTATCAGACTACATCATACACTTTCAATCATTTTCCAGTTTTTGTGTCTGTGTTCTGTAACTGTGATTGTGGTATATTGCAACCATTACATAATACAAATCTTGATGTAACATGAAATTGGGACTGGTGTGATCTAGCAAGGAAAATGGAAGTACATACCTGGTGACTCTGAAAAATCACCAACTGATTGGAATATCATGCTCAGTAGTGCCTCAGACACCTGGCTTATGGTGTGTGGACAGAGAAAGTTTGACCATTAGTGTGACAAGGTATTTTACCTTGCTCAGTTTCTCCTGCAGCCATATTTCCCATGGGAACTAACTCATGGCAGCCACTGGAGAGCTCAAGTTTCCTGTTGGGGATGGGCATCATGGCTGTGAAATTTGAGGTCACAGATGCAGTACATTGCCAAATGCCTGTATTTATATCTCATGCCCACATTGCAATAGAAAAATTCAAATTTCAACACCATGTGATTACAGATGCTAGATGAGTACACCTGTAAACACAATGTGTCAGTACTGGCGGCAGATAACATGACTGATCACACCAAAAACTAACATATGTGGCATGGGCAACAAACATATTCCAAGCACATCTCTGGCATAGCCATGGAAGACATGTCAGCATAGGCGATGGGGGTACACCAATGTGGTATGACCAACCTTAATATTGGTATGGGTGGGGTGTGCCACCATGACCAATGCTCCTATGAACCTAGGTAAACAGGGGACTAAGATAAAGGGCACAAGTAAGCGAGAACAGAAGAATCGTCATAGCAAGGGGTAGATGGGTCGACCTATCGACCAATTGACCCATCTTTCACACTCCACTGAGCTGACTTCTGAACTCCACTTCCAAAGCAACCCAATGCGACCTTTTGTGGCACATGATTGTGGCAGTGTGGGTGTTTTTGTGCCACTGAAATGCTGTGTCAGCATGTGTCAGCAACCCCTTTGGGTGGGAATTTCGGATTCTGACAAGGCTACCCCTTGCTGGCTTCTCAGCTCGCCTCCAGCTTGTGGACCCCTTGCTATGATGAATCTGCCATGAGAACCCAACTTCAACTATCATGTGACCCTACTTTATGGCAAGCTAATAATGGTAATTTTCGAACTGGCCTTCCTGGTGTGCTCCTGATTTCACCTGATTCACATCATTCACACTACAAATAAAAAGCACATAGCATGCTATATGCATGTATTCCCATATACAAGTCAGTGCATAGCATTACAAATGGAAATGAGCAGCATTGTAAGCATGCATGAAAAAGGGTTCATTCAAGAGTACAGATGTGCAAAGAAATTTATCAGCATGAAAAAGGTAAGCTAAAGAGGAAAAGAATAGGAAAACCTGATGGCATAAATGTGGGGTCACAGTGAGAGTGTGCATGTATGCGTGGTCGTGAGTTTGTGATTTGTGTATTGTATGAACATGTGATGGGTCGGACAGAACATCAGGCATAGAATTGAATGACAGGGGTATATGGAAAAGTGAAGTTGACAGTGGAGGTTGCAACCACAACAATCAGCATGAGGTGCAGAGAGCTAGGTACAGCAGAAAAGATACCAAGCAAGCAGGACATACAAGGACATGGCCATAAGTAGTGGGCATGGACATTGGCACAGGCATGGAGGTCCCTCAAACTGGTCCCTCTTCACTTCTCTTATCCTGTCCAACTCCTCTTCCAAACCCCTCTTCTTGCCCATGCCCATATCATTGCTCATTCCACCACTCATTCCTTTGACATTCACATTGACATCCATTCCAATACTTTCATCTCCCATCATGTCAAATCCAAATCCCTCTGGCACACCCACCTTGTTCAAGTTTTCCCCACTGATGAGGTCTTTGAGGATCGCTTGACACCATTCCTCGGTAAGACCCATCCCTGCAAGTGGATCGATTCATATGTCAGTTCCAACACTGCCCATGAACAACAGACCACTGCCATCCCCATCAATACCCTCTGCATTCGCCAATTGTGATGGTGGTCCAATCTCATCACTGTCTGTTACAGGGTATGTGACCATTGTGGCCAAAGAAGACAGAGAGGCAGTTGATGGGGTTGCTGAAGAGGTTGTTGAAGTGGGAATGAGTGCATCTGTTAATGAATTTTCAGTGGACAGGTGCAGACCACATGGCATCCTTAGAACTCTTGACATCTCCTGGATGACTTTGAGGTGCCTGAGATGTTTCTGCACAAAATCATAATTTCATGAGTAACCATCCCACCATGTGACACACAGCATGAGTGGAAGGCACAGTATGTAGAAAAGGAACCCACCTCCAACATATCTGACAACCCATCCTTCATGAACGGTTTCAGTAATACATCATGCATGCCTGACAAGTAATACATCATGATCTCAGCCGGATGTGAATTGCTTGTCATCGAGATAATAGGTGTAATGTGGTCAAATCAGCGAATCAATGACATTGCAGATATACCATCCATCTTGAGCATTACAATGTCCTAAAGCCATTGCAATTGCAAAACTTGTCAACAGCCAACCCCAACCATGCACAGTAGACAACTCACCATCAGCACCAAATGATACTTCTCCAAGTTCATTTTGTTCACTGCCCTCACTCCATCCACTGCCACATTAATCACACACCCAAGCACCTCCAAAAACTTGCTGTTCAGTCTCTGACTCACAGCATCATCATTGACAGGAAATATGTGTGGCAGGACTAGCCCATCTGGGAACAAATGTCGACCTCCTGACTTGTAATTTCTGTCCTCCACCAGATGAAGATGATGCAGTGCCAGAGGTCCCTGATGAAAGTTCCTGGATGCTGGGGTTCATGGGCATGGGTTGAACAACTAAGGTCTGCAAATGCAGCTTTGAGCCTGTGTAAGCAGTGTAATGTCCTGTGGCTGTACTGACACATTTCCCATTTCGGTAATTGGCTGCACATGTGGTGTTCTGCCTCGTACCTTGCGAGGCCACTGTTTTGAATATGGAGGGTTTGTTGTCATTCTGCACCCATTGAGGAGGCACCCCCTGATTCCAGTGATCATTTGCAGCATTCCAGATGTGTTTTGAGAGGTGGTGAAATGGCAAAATGGTAATGCCAAGTTGCATAGGGCGCTTGCAGGCTCTCAGTCAAAATTTATTGTCATTTTTGGGGTTCATTTGATTCTTTCATGACAGTGAGGGCCCTTG
Source organism: Pisolithus marmoratus (assembly GCA_024613145.1). NCBI lineage: Eukaryota > Fungi > Basidiomycota > Agaricomycetes > Boletales > Pisolithaceae > Pisolithus > Pisolithus marmoratus. The sequence continues at coordinate 99,303 of JANFAE010000327.1, read as the reverse complement.
AAGGTCCTAGGGTTGTGTGTGAAGCTTTTTAGAGGCAAAGTTAGTGGCACAGGTAAGCTGTCAGACCATGTCATCTGGTACTTAGTGTGTTGACTCCAACTGTTGGCTAACATTAATTTTCTGACTCCATGTGAGTCAGTGAACTGCTGTCTAATCATATCCTTGAACCTGCCTCTGGTTCCATATCAATTACCATTGGGCATCTTTCCAGGTATGGTAAGTCTGATGGTGCTTGGATCATTTCTGCTCTTGCATTCCTTATCTCCAGCTTTGTTACTGTTGACTTGAGATTCACACTATATCCCCACCCAGTTCCAGCACACTTGAGCACCCCTGCTCCCAGACCTCAGGTGGGGAATTCCATGTGAGGTGACCTTGGTAGGTTCCATGTCGGTTTGGCCTGTGTTCTTGGGCAAGTGGTGGGCATATCACCTCTTGCGGCTAAGTGGACTGTCCTAACTCTTCACCAGGGTCCCCAGAGCCAGGCCCTGTCATTTCAGATGCACACAATGATGGTTTGGCTATGGTGTGCTCAAGGTGGGTCACTTGGTTATGACAGTGATTGCAGCAATTTTTCACAGGAGAAGTGCAATGATGAAGCTGTGATTGGGTGCTCTGATGTGGCCAATGTCCTTTTGCCTCCCTCAATCTTCAACTCAACAATGGCACTGTCACATATCAAGAGTGGCATGTTGGCCACACTAATCTTGAGGATTGTCAATGAAGGCAGGGCAGGATTATGAAGCAAAGGCAGATTTCTGGATAGTATTGATGGAGAAGGTTGGACTAGTGGCTGAATAAGACTCTGAGAGGGGTTATATGAAGATGAGGGTAAGAGGAGTTGTTTAGCAGTGAAAATTGAAGCAGTTGAAGAGGATGAGGATGATAGGTTGGTAAGCAGCAATAATTCTTGGCAATCTGGTGGTGGTGCAAATGACTTGTCAAGCTCAAAGGCACCAGGTATATCAACTGATGATGGTGAGTCAGGTTCTGGACAATGGAGGGAATCTGTTGGGAAAAACTCTGAATCTGGGGAACTAAGCTCTGGGATATCTCAGGTGTTAGCAGCAGGGACAAAAAGGTCAGAAGATGATATTGAAAGATGACAGAAGGGCTCTAAGAGCTCTTTGAGTTCTGTTCTGTGGTGGGTAGGTCATAAAGATCTCCTTTCCAGATCTACAGACCCCTCACAGTGGGCTCCAAAACAATGTGGGCTACTCTTCTTGTGAGAGTGTGAAGGGAATAGTAGGGAAAGCTGTAGGCAATGCCTAGGCTCATCCCAAGGGGTGCTGAGTTGGAAGGAGATAGAAGAGAGGACTAGAAGATGAGAGAGAAATTTTCTTGGTATTCAGCAAGGCATAGGCATGGAAAACTCAAAAGTCTGCCTTAGATGGTTGCAGAATGACTTCTGGGGACTGGAAATATTTCTTGGAGGCAGAAAACTCGAAGGGTAGCTATTAAGGATTCTTGAACTTGTAGGTGGACACTGTAGACTCAGTAGCAGACTTGTAGTAGATGAAGCAGTGTTTCTGGGGCAGGAGGACTCAAATACAATGAATAGATGACAAGACAGGCTCTGGGGACTCTGGGGACACTCTGGAGACTCAAAAATACTCTGGAAAACAACTCTTGGGACTCAGGAAAACTCTTAGACATGCAGATGTGATGCCAAAGGGTGGGTGGTTATTTTTCTAGGTACTGCAGACTTTTGTAGCATAGGGACAGTGGTATTTAAGGTAAAAATTGGAATACTTTGGATCTATCATGTGTCAAAAGTAATAAAGGAAAACATAAAGGCTGATGTATGGACAATCACATGCACTGCAGTGATGTAGACAGAAATTAAAACAAACAAAGAGCAGAAATGCAAAGGTAAGTAAAGAAGAAAAGGGTATAACTATGCACTTGGGATGGAAGGAAGTGCAATGTGGGCTGCTGGCAATTTCATCAGCTAATCTGGGGCACAGAGGGCAGCGTTATTTGGGGGTGGCAGTTTTTGGCACTAGTAGAGAGGGTATAGGTGCTGAGGAGATCAGGTGATGCATGACAGGTCAGAGGGGATCGCCAACAGACAGTGTTCAGTAATCACATGTTGAGAGGGACTGTGAGGGGACTGCATGTGATAGGGGACAGGCCTATTATGGTAACTGATGAGTCAGTGGCAATTTTGCTGGCAGGAATAGGAGTGTGCAACATGTGTGACATGTGTGATGTTGTAGGGAGAATATCCTCCCTACTAAAATATTTCATTTATTTCATTGTTTTTACTTACTGATTTGTTTTTATACTTTGTTGTTATCTTTTTACATAGTGTTTGGACGCATTGTGGCTTATGTAAGCCCACATGAGTACTTCAAGTGTACTGTACATACTTAGAAGAAGAACAGACAAGCTACCTCAGATGAAAAGCCAGAATTGAGATGAAGAAGACTCAGAATAATATTTCTCCATCCCCAGATGTTCTATAGACATTTCTTTGAGTTTCTTCTGGATTTTTGGGTGCATTTTTCATCTTTTCTCCTTACTCCTTGACTCTATACCAGGCAACTCAAGCCTCCTGGGTCAAATTCACCCTTCTCTCTTCTCACTAGGAGACCTATACTAAACCCCAGGGTCCCCATCACCCATCTCTACATCTGGACCCCACTGCAAGGGGGCTGTTTTGCTTGGTGACCCCACTTCTCCCCCTACCTCTGAGCTTGTGCACATGATTTCTCATGACTGGACATGCCAAACCTCTCGCTTTTCGGGATTCGGATTCTACTCGACAAGACCTTTCGAACGGTGCCTGTTTTGTCACATCCACTTCAGTACTTCCAGAGATATTCTTATTTTTGTGGAGAAAGGCTCTGTAGGACGAAAACTGGAATAACTTGGGACAGGGTGTGCTGTTTTTCATGTTTCTTCATTCACCCACTTCTCCTTGCACACCTCTACCATCTCCTGAAGTTTTGTAGAATTCCATCAAGCAGTTCTTCCCCAGTGCACTGCCATCCTCCTCCCCTGCCACAGCCTAGCTCCCTGGCACTGCCCTTCGCATTTTTGAGCTGTTTTGAGTTGTAGGAAGCCCTCCCCCACCATCTTAGAGTCAGTAGACAAGCCCTTTCGAGACCCATCAGCCACTTTGAAATCCCAGACACTTTGAGACACCCAGATGCACTCTGAGCCCTTTTGAGATGTATTCAAGACATAGACACTTCATTTAGATGCACCCACTTCATTCATAGATGTATTCCAGACATATACCATTGTTTTCTTGTACATATTGCAGTCGAGTGAGGCTGCAAGTTTGAGAGCTAAGTGTTCAAGTTGCAATGGCGACTAGTTTCAGTTTTTTGGTGGTTGAAACCACCTCAAGACATATCATACAGGGTTTCTCCACCCTCTTCCCCTCCCTTCATGGTTCATTGCCACACCCCCAGCTCCCCATATACATTTGTGGTCACATCAAGTGCCCCACCCCCTTCCTTTTACCCTTCAAGACCAGTTGTGGACATTCAAGGCCCATGTTTACCCTCAATACTTCTGTCAATTACTGATTACAATGTGATATATATTCTTTTGAGCCTCATATATACTACTCATGATGAAAGAGGCATGCAGACTGTCTCGAGCCCCACTCAAGTCACCCCCAGAGTTCTCAGGGCAGGCTGAGGACTTGCCATGTTACCTCAAGGACATAGCAGAGTATGGTAAGGCCCAGGGTGCAGTGGATGCCCTGTCCCTTATCCAGTTTGCAATTGATGGAGCATCACCTCATGTTGGAAGGCTCTGGAGCTACCTTGTGGCCAGCACCTTGATCATCAAGCAATGGGAGAATTTCAAAGCTCTCATAACTCTCCAGTACCCTGAGCTTGAGCCAATCGAGGATGTTCATGCATACTTCAAGGAGTTCTATGCCTTCCTCAAGGGGATGTGTTGCAGTGAGCTAAGCTCAGTCCCAGCATTAGGGGCCTACCTACATCATTTTCAGGTTTTGTTCTTGGGTATGGTGAGTCAGAATGCCTTGGAGTTGAGCCATCAAGGCCAGCTGTTCCTTTGAGGCCTCCCACAAGTCAAGCTTGAGGTTTTGAGGAGGCTTGTGTCCAGGTACCCCCTGTTCGAGTTGGGCCACCTGTGGCCTATCGAGGCCATTGTTCATGTTATGAAGGAGGTTATCAAGGATGGGGTAGACTGCTCACCCCCTCATCTAGCTTTGAAGGACTCCTCATCAGCTCATGAGTCCCCTGAGGAACCCTCTCAGCACTCACACTTGCCCTTGATCAGTTACCAGTTGGACACCCCTGTGGAGTACTCTCAGTCTCATTCTAGAAGATGCTCCCAGGGAGAGGTGCACTTGAGCATGAAGACTCCCCCTCATTCCTCCTTCAAGGCATGCCCTCAACCTTTGAAGACTCCCCCTCATTCCTCCTTCAAGGCATGCCCTCGACCTTTGAAGACTCCCCCTCATTCCTCCTTTGCAGCATGCCCTCAACCTTTGAAGACCCCCCTCCTTTGCCTGAGCATGATTCAAGCAGCTCATCCCCTCACTGAGTCACTAATGCAGGCTTGTGGCACACTGCAGCTCAGTCATGGCAGTGTGTCATGGATAAGCAGGCTGGTGAATTGGCTTCAAACTTGCTTCATGGCTCGAGAGAGGACCAATGGTCATATCCATGCTGAGTTGATCATTTAGAGAGTACAAAGGTTTGCCCCCCTCACCCCCAGTTGACATCTACCAGGCCTTGAGACCTCAGTTTGGCCCCAACTCGCTCTCATCAACCTTGTGAGCCCTCGAGCACCCCCTCGAAGAGCTCATTTCATCTCGTACCTCCCTCGAGGCACCCTGTTCATCCTGCCCCTTGTTGTGGGTCATGCCCAGGGAGCTCATTCCTACTTCGAGGGACCCCTACATTGCTGTCAAACCCTGCCCCTGCAAGTTTTGAGTCCCATTTGAGAGTGTCAGGTCACTCACTTCCCCTTTGAGAGGCTATGGCTTTGAGCAGGTATCCCTCTGGCTATCAAGAGGTCTCGAGGCACCAGGTTCTGCCTCAAAGATTTAGTTTTTGTTTCTTCTGTGGTCACAAGGGGCACATTCAAGTGCAGTGTGGAGTCTTTGCTTCATATCTAGCTGCAGGGAGGTGTGGAGTGGTTCAAGGTCATGTCATACTACCTACAGGTGAGGAGATCCCTTGTGAGGCACTTGGGCACATGTTACAGGCTCATTTGGACTTCTGGGCCCTCACTTGTGGCCCAGGAGGGTTGGCTTCTTGGTTACCTTTCCCACCTTTTAGTTCAGGTTCAGCCCTGCCCCCTGCTACTTCTCAAGTTCGACCTGAGATGACTTGGAGGTATCCTTCGAGGTCACAAACTACCCAGTCCCCTTCAAGAGTTGAGTGGTCCCCTCTGAGCTACCTTCAAGCTCCCCCCAAGCTTCATTCCCCCTTCAAAGTGCCCTTGAGTCACTTCAAACTGCATTCCCCCTTCAGCTGAGTAGTGGTTTTATTTCTTTTATGAGGTTTCTTTTCTTTCAAGCTTGCATTTTCACAGTTTTAGCTAGAGTTTTGTTTCAAGGATGATACCCTGGCCTTGCCTTATGATACAGCTTGGTGCATGATGACTGGGGACAGTCACCATCTAAAGCCCCCCTTGGATGTAGGGAGAATATCCTCCCTACTAGGATATTTCATTGTTTTTACTTACTGATTTGTTTTTATACTTTTCTTGTTATCTTTTTACATAGTGTTTGGATGCATTGTGGCTTATGTAAGTCCACATGAGTACTTTGAGTGTACTGTACATACTTAGAAGAAGAACAGACAAGCTACCTCAGATGAAAAGCCAGAATTGAGATGAAGAAGACTCAGAATAATAATTCTCCATCCCCAGACATTCTATAGACATTTCCTTGAGTTTCTTCTGGATTTTTGGGCACATTTTTCATCTTTTCTCCTTACTCCTTGACTCTATACCAGGCAACTCAAGCCTCCTGGGTCAAATTCACCCTTCTCTCTTCTCACTAGGAGACCTGTACTAAACCCTAGGGTCCCCATCACCCATCTCTACAATGTTAGAGTAAGCAGCAATGTCATTAGAGAAGATGCCATGATCATAGTAGTAGGGCACTTGAGAGAGTAATGGATGACACTGAGAAAGGCCACTACAGTCAGTTTTCAGCCTTAGGGAGTATAGACTCCCCACAGCATAGGCAATTCCATGATCAAGGCAAAATTAGCCTGCCCAGATTTAGCCTTTTTAGGCAGCCTGCTGTGCTTTTTCCAGCAGTCATCTTCCATGTGACCTAAGTTTTGACAGTAGCCACATTTGGGTTTCCCCTTATGATGGCACTTATCAGTAGTATGATTGTTGCAGCCACAGATACTACAGGCCTTAGAGGGCTCCTTCCATTTATTATTTACTTTCTTCTGAGTAAATAATGTTTGATCTTGTGGGGTGCCCTGCCTGCATTTGTACTCATCTACTAGTACAGCCATAAGTTCTTCGACTGTGACTGAATCAACTCCCTTTCTGGCAATCTAGCCTGCCATGTATGATGTGGTAAATGTTGTCCAGGACTCTGGCATGTTTAATAATAGAATATCCTTGAACTCATCATCCAGGACTGGCTTCCCCATAGCTGATAGCTCATTCCTCATTCACTTGAGTTTATTAATATGCAGCATGATGTTGTCACCCTTGGGACATTTAGCATCCAATAGCTCTCTCTTTGCAATGAGAGTGGTTTGAACACCATGTGTCTGATGAGCCAATTTTAGGTTTTCCCACATTTGTGCCACTGTCTCAGCATGCATAATGTGGTCCATTTGTTGGTCATCGATATTAGTCAGTATGCCAAGGTTTCCTACCCTACTGCCAGTTCCATTATTATTGTTTGTGTGTTGTGACATCTACAAAGTCTTTGGCACTTCCCAACATAGTGACATGAAGTTTTTATTTAGATAGTGATAATTCAATAGAGGTTTTGTTTATAGCAACAAGCCAGGGCTCATAACCTGTAGAGTGAGCTCAATCATGAGAGTAATTGATAAGATAATTGATTATTATCCTCACCCTGACTACTCAGGCTCATATACTATGTGAGAATATTATTCTAGAATAATCTACTGCAATATGGAACATTCAGCTACCTTGGAGTTCATTGTATGGAATGCCAGTATCTACTACATGATACCAACACTATACAGTGCAGTAAATTGTTTCCTTTGTTTAAGTGTCTTACTTATTACTCTTAACATTGTAAGGTCCCATGCTGGGACTGTTTTATTATATGACACCAGGTTCAACACCCATGTCTCACTCTTGTTTCTACTTAGTGTATTTAGTCTCATATGAAAGTAGGACCACCTCAGACATTTGCCACTACACACACATAACTGAGTTATTGTATAGATCTATTAGGTTATGAGCCCTGATGGTGCTGGAAGCTGGTCCCTACTAGAAGCACACAAAAGGCCACTCATATTAGGACATCCTTGGGTTTGTTGGCCAGGTGTGAGCCAAGCAGTTCCCATTGTACCTAATTATGTAGGGGGTGAGTGTGGCTTTTAAGGGGAGTGTTGGGATGAGAATCCACACTCTAGACAGGGTAGGAATGGTTGGGTAGCCTAGTAGTAAGGCACCCCAGTACTAGTGGGAGGACCCAGGTTTGATCCCTGGTCTGGCCAGTATTTTCAGTCATTACCCTGTTCAAACACAAAAACTCAAATAACTTCAGAACCATGAATGCACATGCAACATCTCATATATCATCTTGCAGGCTTTGTTTAGTAGAGTCATGTCTTAAAAAAAGCGAGCAATTCGGACCAGAATTGCCTGAGTTACACCCTAAACAGGGTAGGGGGTAGGAGGAAGGGTATGTGCCGACAAATAATGGCTCAGTACAGTGACACAAAATGCAGGGTAATACTCAAGGGTAGTGGGGAGAAGCTGGAGAACGAAGAAACATGAAGAGCCGCGGACCCAATCCTGAGTTATTCCAATTTTTGTCCTACAGGGCCTTTCTCCAGAAAACGGCAGATATCTCCAGAAGCGTTGAGGCAGACGTGACGAAAAGTATATCGTTCACAATGTCTCGTCGAGTAGGATCAGGATCTCAAAAAGCGAGAGATTTGGTGCAATGTCACTGGGGTATTACAGCCTCACTTGACTGCAAAAACACAAAGATAACAATGGCAAAAATGTCTGGGGTGGATCACGGCATGCCTATGGGTGATCACGAATGGATAGCAGGGAGGATTCGGCATCTTGATTGGTCTCAGAGGTCTCAGAGGGGTTGCTGGGGAGCATGTGCACGAAAATCCAAATATCTCGAGAACGGCTGGGAGGATCAACAAGCAGTATATATTACCGGGTAGCAGTCGCCAGGTACTACGGACAGGGCAAGATTCGAAAGACCCGGTAGAGAAATGAAAAAGATATGGGCCACAGAGTAGCACTAGTCTGTGTGAGCACGAAAAAATGTAATAACTCGAGAACGACGCGTGCCTACATCGAGTTTTCGGTATCGTTCGGTAGGTCTCGTCGAGTAGAGTTGGCTCCCAAAAAATCGAGAGATTCGGCATGAGATTGACGGAGCTACGTATGAAACACGAACAGGGGGTGGGGGGCGACGGGGTGCTGGTGAACAACGGCTGAGCGCGGCGCTACGGAACTCAGGGGGACGATAGAGTGGAACGTGGAGAACACGAAGAAAAAGGAACTAGGGGAATACGCGCACCCAATCCCAAGATATTCCAAAATTCGTCCTACCAGACCTTTCTCCAGTAAATGGCTTATAACTCTGGAACAAAAGCAGCGATGCTGACACAAAAGGCACAGTTGGAAAGCGCTCGAGAAGTAGAACTAGATTCCCGATTTTCGAGAGGGCCGGCCGCATCGTCGTCGAGCTATCGTGCATACCTACGTCGGTGGTTCACATAGCTACTGTGGGGTTTGAAAGATTTGAAGTACCTACGTCGGTTGTTCAAAATCTCCGCCGTAGCTACTGTGGGGTTTGAAAAATTTGAAGTACCTACGTCGGTGGTTCAAAATCTCCGCCATAGCTACTGTGGGGTTTGAAAAATTTGAAGTACCTACATCGGTGGTTCAAAGACTCCCACTGTAGCTACCATGGGGTTTGAAATTTTTGAAGTACCTATGTCGGAGGTTCAAAAACTCCGCAGTAGCTACAGCGGGGCCCAGAAAAGTTTAAGTACCTATGTCGGCCATTCAAAAACTCCGCAGTAGCTACAGCAGGGCCTGAAAATTTTAAAGTACCTATGTCGGAAGGTTCAGGAACTCCACAGTAGCTACGGCGGGGCCTGGAAATGTTGAAGTACCTATGTCGGAGGTACAAAAACTCTGCAGTAGCTAGAAAAGTTTGAAGTACCTATGTTAATGTAGCCATTTAACAATTTGCAAGAATGGGCAATTCACTGAATTGCTGATTGGTTGAATGGTAGATTGCAGATTGGTTGAATGGTCCAATTATCAAATCAGCAAATGGATCAATACTACCAATCCAATAATTCATGAGGCAATAACATGATGAATGTCTTTGTAAAGAACATGTGGTGTAACATGGTAAAAGAACATACATACTTTGATATTCAATGTTTTTAAATGGAGCGCTGCACAACATATACTATGTGTTTTGTACATAACATATACAATGTTATTAGCATGTAATTGGCAAATTTAATTATAGGAGAACACAAGTAATGTTAAATAATGTGTTATTTTGAATAACATGCTTCAGACATAGTATCTCTGTTTTCAATGTTTTTTTCATGTTATCAGTCATAACATCAATCAATGCTTCCAGTGAAAGACTCTTTGTATGTTGATGGAATGAACTGTAACTAAACCAGCATTAATTAAGAGGAAAAGTAAAGAAAAGACAAGACAAGAAAGGAACAGTAACAGAAAAGAGAGAAGGAAACACCAACAGCGGTTACTCATCTAGCTCATCCTCTGGCATGTCAGCCAGGTCTGGGTCTGGCAGGGACTTGTCCTCAAGGTGATTAAGGTCAGAATTTTGGCCATCGGTGAGATGTGTGACCTCAATCCAGGACTGGTTATGAGGATAGTACAGGAAGAGTCAAAATGCAGCATAATGGAATTTTGATATTTTGCCATCCAGCTCAGAGAGGAGGTAGGACCCCCCCTTGGTATGACAAATGATGACCATAGGTCCTAGGTAATGTGGTTTGGTTTTCCGGTCGAGTTCCTTTTCGATCCTAGAATTCCAGACAAGGACCAGTGAGCCAGGCTCGAAATCAAAGTCTTGGATGGTATGGTGAACCATGCGACGAAATCTTTGACAGATGTGAATTGAGATTTCAGAACAAGTTCGTGTATACATGCGAGGTCCTCAGGGCATTTTTGTAACTGACGAGTGCAGTTGGTGATGAGGTCTGTTGTCGAGTATAATTCCACTTTGTATGGTGCTAAGAACATTGCCTCTGTTATATCAAATGGAAGCCTAGGGTGAACACCGTGAGCCATATAATAGGGAGAGAACCTGGTAGCCTTGTGGACAGTGACACACTCCACCCAGAAAACTGACAGCGCTGCCTCTGACCATCTCGAAACCTCTCCCTCATAACTTTTTACCAGCACCTCTCTGACATCAAAATACCAGCATTTGACTATCCTGTTCACTTGTGAATTATATGGTTTGGTAAGCCAAAGCATGCCCATGGGAGTCTGGAACATGGTCAGGTCTCTGTAGTTGTCGTGTATAGTATGGTGGTCATAGCCAACCATCAGATCTAAAATCCTGTAGATGGAGTGACAGGTGAATGCCTCAGCGATAGAGTTGACGAAGGGGGGAATGGCAGAGTCCTGAATGGACATGGTGTTTAGTGGTTGTAGGTCATGGACGAGTTGCAAGGATTTCCTGTCTTTCTTGACAATGCAGAACCATTTGGAGCAATAAGATGAGGTGGAGGGTTGGTAAACACCAGTGGTGATCTTCTCTTTGATGATGTTAATGACATCATCAAAGATAGCAGGGGGTATAGGGATATTCTGCTCGACCCATGGTTTGTGCGTCAGGGTAGGAATCTTCAGGGGCAGGAATACATCTTCATGAAATGTACCCCTCTCTGAGGCATCCCAGGCGAAGGCCATTTTGTGGGTATGAATGAGCCAGCAGACCAAAGCCAACTCTTCTGGCCACAGGAACCTTGCTGGGTCTAAATCCAGCTCGTCTGAGCATTCTTGGGTGAAATGGGTACCTGGAACAAAGGGTGGGGGAGAGAACAGAAGTACAGGAAGGGATGCTAGAGGGTTCTTGACCTCCCAATGCTCTACCCAGAATTCCACAGGCATGGACGTCTGGACCAGCCTGACCTTCTTTGCTACAGGCTTGTATTTTAAAACATGACAAACAGGGTCGAACTGGTATGTAGATCGTAGGGCAGAAACTGTCAGTGGAGAAATCGTTGTACTTGTTGAATATAAGAACTGGTCACCATGTGGAACAAAACTGGAGTCAAAAGGCTCCACAGACAGAATGCTGTCACTCTTGACATTGTATAGTAACATAGAAGCAGGACGATCTTGCGAGTCTGTAGGAACAGGTGAAGTGTAATGGGGAAACTCTGATGGGGACTCTGATACATAAAGGGAACATATGGAGAAAACCTCATTGTGGTCTCCTCACAACTTTGGTGAATCCTTAACTGATACTAAAAACCCTGTTCTGTCCTATCCATCTGGCAGTGTAGTTCTCTTCTTGCATAGAACTCTTCTTCATCTTCTGAATTAACAAAGTGAGGTAAGGGTTGTAGCTGGTTATGAGGATGAGTAGGAATCAGTATTTGTCTTCTGGAATTCGGGTTGCATATCTCAAGAGACTGTTTGCCATCAGGGAAGTCATGTAGGATGCTGCTGAGAAGACAAAAGAATGGACAGCCCAAGAGAAGGTTGAAAGGTGCATACTCAATGACCTGGATTTGGAGGTGTGCCTCGATGGTACCTATATGCAGGGACACATTCTCAATGACCCTGAGCATGCTTTCCTTCGACTGGTTAGCAGCCTCGAGCATCATACACATATCAGAACGAAGGGGAGCCCCCAATGCCTCCCACAGCTCACATTGCAAGGCAACCACCTGACACCCACTATCGAGGATGCATTCGACATGGAGTTTGTCCATCAGTACTCTGTCTACTGCCCTCAAGGGAGCCATCACCAACCCTACACACTTCCCTTCAGTGTCCTTTACTTGATACTGCTTGTAGGTCGCCCATGTTGAAGATGCAGAGGTTTCTGAGGCAGCCTCTAAGCTTCCTATAGCGATTTTCTTCGTCATCGCGAGTTCCTTGACTTGTTTGTGAATCTCTGGACTAATGGCTAGGAGATCTTCAGCAGTGATTTCTATTTTGGCACCTAGGACCTGCCGAACGAGATGCTTGGTGGTGGCCACTTCATCGAACCCACTTTGGTAACAGAATTGTGGGGTGGGCTGGGCTTGTGCCCTCGACTTTCCCAAGTCTGCAGAGTTGGTCCTCTCTGGCATTTTCTCCACCTGCAATCTCTCTACCATGCCTGAAGAATTCAACCCAGGGCTTGCTGAAGGCCTAACTGGGGTGGGGGTACTTGTTGGAGCAGGGTTGCTGCATGGGTGTCGACCTGGAATTTCCACACCATCGAAATGTACAGTCTTCTTCTTAATTGCATTCTTTAATTCCTTGACCTGGGCATAAGCCCTTGCTAAAGCTCTCTTATGCTCATCGTCGGCCATCTCCTCTAGATCTTCATCGACCAAGTATGACGATGGATGAATGTCAACCTGGAACTCCAATGTTCCCTCTGTTCTGAAGAACATGGTACTAACTAAATGTGGTGGGGTGTCCCTACCACATGATGATGAAGTGCTGCTGGTAGTAGGCTGGACCAAGACTAGGTTAGCTGAGGCCATGATCGACTCTTGCATTGCGAGGAAGTTGTCGATTTTCTCCTTAAAGTTTTGACTGGCAGCTGTCCTAGGAATATCAGAGCTGTCTTTCATAAAGACTCTACCCCCAATTAAGGTGCATTTTCCTTGCCATATATATTCCTGGCAGAGGGCACACTCTGCCATATGATGGCCATTGGTGCTTCTGCAAAAGAAGCACCTGGGGTTGAACGAGTGGTGGAACTGGCCCTCCTGTGGCTGCCTCGATGACGATGAAGACTCTGCAGTCTGGATATACTCGCATTTTAGGATAGTTGGTGGCACGGAATTCTGGGGTGGGGGCTCTGGGAAGAGTGCTGAAGAGTCTGGCTGTACAAAATTCCATCTAGAGCTGCTAAGAAGGTATGTGGCCTGTTTGTAGACCTCATTGAAGGGCCAGGGATTGTCAATGTCATGATCTAGGTCCCTAAGCTGCAGGTGAGTAATGAGGCCATTGCAGAATCTCGGGGGAAGCCCTCGAGGAATTTTTCATTGACAAAGTTGTCAACAAGCTTCTTCTTTTTGTTGATAAGAGCCACAATGCGGCAGTGTAGAGAATAGGAATTCTCTGAGCATACAAGTAACATTCCACACACTATGTCTCTACTCACAGCCATTCCTGCTCAAGCTCGGTGTTTCTCTGGTCTTGCCTCATGCCTTCCCGCCCATCCTCGCATTCAAAGAATCCTGTACAGCAATTTCATCACCTGCTCCACATCATGCCGACTCCCTGATCGCCTCGCTGTCTTCTCCCCAAAATTCCGAAGCCAATCATACAGACTCGAGCTAAGGGTCTAGGCCTTGGTCCAGTTCAGCCAGTCACAATGCACCACACTCCAACCCCATACAGGTTCCAAGCGCCCATCACCTGTGGTGTTGCTGCCACTGTAGTCACTGCACAGCCACTGCTACTGCTTCCTCCATGATCCACTCCACCTCTGAGGTCCCAAGCTGCACGCACAAGAGAGGTTTTTCCATCATTCATTTATTCTGGTTTGTCAATTTTGGTACTGCTACAGTTTCCCTTCTTGTCCTTATGTGGTTCATCTGTGCAGTCCATACTTACTCGCACATGCAGGGTTGTACATACTGTATGTTTGACAGGTGTCATCCTTTTGTCCATTCATCACTCCTTCTAAAAATTTTCTGTACCTGTAGTCGCTTCCTGTACACCATAAGTATTCTGGCCAAGCATCGGAATAAAAGATCCACCTTTTAGAGTCATTTTCTGAGTAATTGAAGAGTCTGGGAGTCCCTAGCATCGAGCCCTTCGAGTTTTCCCTGTGTCTCCAGCATCGTCATCGAGTCTACCCGTTTCTTCGAAATCAGAAAAATCACATACAGAGTCCCATGCCTACAAGCCCATGGCCTGTTCTAGCGTTAACAACCTATTCCTATGGAATTTTCCCCCACCAATTCTCTTTCACTTTTTGCACATCCCTTTCCCTGCTCAGCACCCCTTGGGACGGACCTAGGAATTAGTTCCTTCAGCCCCCCTCTGTTTTCCCCATACACTCTTCCCCGGAAGTAGTGTCCCACAAGTTTTGGAGCCCACCACGAGGGGTCTGCAGATCTGGAAAGGAGATCTCTATGGCCCACTCGTCAAAGAACAGAACTCAAAGAGCTCTTAGAGCCCTTCTGCCACCTCTCTATATCTTCATCAGACCTTTTTGTACCTGTGGTTAATCCCCGTGACATTTCAGAACTCAGTTCCCTAGACCCGGAGTTTTTCCCTGCAGATCACCCCCACCTTTCAGAACCCTCATCCCCACCCTCAGTGGATCTTCCCGGAGCTTTCGAGCTTGATGAATCCTTCGCACCACCACCAGATCACCAAAACTTATCACCGCTCACTGATTTATCATCTTCTTCCTCCTCAACGGATTCAACTCTTGCCGCTGAACAACTTCTGTTCCCATCATCATCGTTTGTCACCCCCCAGAGCAACATTCTGCTGCCCATTCAAACCCCTGCATCACAGCCATTCAGAAACCTGCCTATAAACCAGCCTCCACCCTCATCATCAGTACCAGTCACCATGTCTAACGCCCCCAACCATCGCAAAATGCCGCTTAGGGGCTCTAACAAAGCCCCTAAATTTTCTGGAAAAACAGAAGACATCTGCACCTATTTCGAAGATGTCAATCAGGTCTGCACAGACGCAGGTGTTACCTTGGAAAAAGCAAAAATTAAATGGGCCATCCGCTATGCTGATCATAACGAATCAGAGCTGTGGTCATCTCTCGATTCTGCCATGGGCGACAATTGGGAGGCCTTCACCAAAGAAGTAACCAGTTTCTATCCAGGTGCTGATGTTAAAGGCTGGCAGTACACTAAAGCCGACCTTGAGACCCTTCTTCACCATCAGGTCCAAAGGTCGATGTCGACCCTTGAGCATCTCAGCAAATATGTCTGGGAATTTCGCTGCATTGTGGCTCTTATCAACAAAAAGAAGAAGCTTGTTGACAACTTCGTCAATGAAAAGTTCCTCGAAGGCTTCCCCCCGAGATTCTGCAATGGCCTCATCACTTGCCTGCAGCTTAGGGACCTAGATCATGACGTTGATGACCCCTGGCCCTTCAACGAGGTCTACAAACAGGCCACGTACCTTCTTAGTGGCTCTAGATGGAATTTTGTACAGCCAGATTCTTCAGCACTCTTCCCAGAGCCCCCTCCCCAGAATTCCACGCCACCAACTATCCTAAAATGCAAGTATATCCAGACTGCAGAGTCTTCATCGTTGTCAAGGCAGCCACAGGAGGGCCAGTTCCGCCGCTCGTTTGACCCCAGGTGCTTCTTTTGTGGAAGCACCAACAGCCATCATATGGCAGAGTGTGCCCTCTGCCAGGAATATATATGGCAGGGAAAATGCACCTTAATTGGGGGTAGAGTCTTTATGAATGATGGCTCTGATATTCCTAGGACAGCTGCCAGTTGAAACTTTAAGGAGAAAATCGACAACTTCCTCGCAATGTGAGAGTTGATCATGGCCTCGGCTAACCTAGTCTTGGTCCAGCCTACTACCAGCAGTGCTTCATCATCGCATGGTAGGGACACCCCACCACATTTAGTCAGTAACATGTTCTTCGGAACAGAGGGAACGTCAGAGTTCCAGGTTGACATTCATCCATCATCATACTTGGTTGACGAGGATCTAGAGGAGACAGCTGACAATGAAGATAAGAGAGCTTTAGCAAGGGCTTATGCCCAGGTCGAGGAATTAAAGAACATGATTAAGAAGAAGAAGACCATACGTTTCGATGGTGTGGAAATTCCAGGTCGATGCCCACACAGCAACCCCACTCCAACGAGTACCCCCGCCCCAGTTAGGCCTTCAGCGAGCCCTGGCTCAAATTCTTTGGACATGGTAGAGAGATTGCAGGTGGAGAAAGTGCCAGAGAGGACCAACTCTGCAGACTCAGGAAAGTCGAGGGCACCAGCCCAGCCCACCCCGCAATTCCATTACCAAAGTGGGTTCGATGAGGTAGCCACCACCAAGCGTCTCGTTCAGCAGGTCCTAGGCACCAAAATAGAAATCACCGCCAAAGATCTCCTAGCTGTTAGTCCAGAGATTTGCAAACAAGTCAAGGAACTTGCAATGATGAAGAAAATCGCTATAGGAAGCTTAGAGGCTGCCTCGGAAACCTCTGCGTCTTCGACATGGGCGACCTATGAGCAGTATCTAGTAAAGGACACTGAAGGGAAGTGTGTAGGGTTGGCAACGGCTCCCTTGAGGGCAGTAGATGGAGTACTGATGGACAAACTCCATGTTGAATGCATCTTCGATAGTGGGTGTCAGGTGGTTGCCTTGCGACGCGAGCTGTGGGAGGCATTGGGAGCTCCCCTTCGTTCTGATATGTGTATGATGCTCGAGGCTGCTAACCAGTCGAAGGAAAGCATGCTCGGGGTCATTGAGAATGCATCCCTGCATATAGGTACCATCAAGGCACACCTCCAAATCCAGGTCATCGACTGCGCACCTTTCGACCTTCTCCTGGGCCATCCATTCTTCTGTCTTCTCAGCAGCATCATACGCGACTTCCCTGACAGCGAACAGTCTCTTGAGATATGCGACCTGAATTCTGGAAGACAAATACTGATTCCTACTCGTCCTCATAACCGGCTACAACTCTTACCTCGCTTCGTTAATTCAGAAGACGAAGAAGAGTTCTACGCAAGAAGAGAACTACGCTGCTGGATGGATAGGACAGAACAGGGTTTTTAGTATCAGTCAAGGATTTGCCAAAGTTGTGAGGAGACCACAATGAGGTTTTCTCCATATGTTCCCTTTATGTATCAGATTCCCCATCAGAATTTCCCCATTACACTTCACCCGTTCCTACAGACTCGCAAGATCGTCCTGCTTCTATGTTACTATACAATGTCAAGAGTGAAAGTGTTCTGTCTGTGGAGCCTTTCGACTCCAGTTTCATTCCATGTGGTGACCAGTTCTTATATTCAACGAGTACAACGATTTCTCCACTGACAGTTTCTGCCTTATGATCTACATACCAGTTCGACCCTGTTTGTCACATTTTAAAGTACAAGCCTGTAGCAAAGAAGGTCAGGCCAGTCCCGACGTCCATGCCTGTGGAATTCTGGGGTAGAGCGTCGGGAGGTCGAGAACCCTCTAGCGTCCCTTCCTGTACTTCCGTTCTCTCTGCCACCCTTTGTTCCAGGTACCCGTTTCACCCAAGAATGCTCAGACAAGCTGGATTTAGACCCAGCGAGGTTCCTGTGGCCAGAAGAGTTGGCTTTGGTCCGCTGGCTCGTTCATACCCATGAAATGGCCTTTGCCTGGGATGCCTCGGAGAGGGGTACATTTTGTGAAGATGTATTCCTGCCCCTGAAGATTCCTACCCTGACGCACAAACCGTGGGTCGAGCAGAATATCCCTATACCCCCTCACTGCAAGCATTTCATAATTTTTCTTGAGAACACATGCTGAAAAAATTGAAGAAAGAGATACTCTTTTTGACACATGTTTTCAAAGAGAAAAGGCAATAATAACACTTTGTTTTCCTTGCATGATTTACTAAAAAACATTGATTGATGCTAATACCCATTAGTGAAGAACCTAATGGGCATTACCATTAATTCATGTTTTTTGGCAGAAAAGACAAAGTAAACATTACATTATATTCACCTTTTTTTCTTTGAAAACAGCTGAAATAAAAGTGTATCTCTTTTTTCAATTTTTTCAGCATATTTTGGGATGAAAAATTGTGAAATGCGTGCAGTGCCTGCTATCTTTTGCGATGTCATTAACATCATCAAAGAGAAGATCATCACTGGTGTTTACGAATCCTCCACCTCGTCTTATCACTCCAAATGGTTCTGCGTCGTCAAGAAAGACAGGAAATCCTTGTGACTTGTCCACGACCTACAACCACTAAATGCTGTGTCCATTCAGGACTCTGCCATTCCCCCCTTCGTTGACTCTATCGCTGGGGCGTTTGCCTGCCACTCCGTCTACAGGATTTTAGATCTGATGGTTGGCTATGACCACCATACTATACATGACAACTACAGAGACCTGACCATGTTCCAGACACCCATAGGCATGCTTTGGCTTACCAAACTACTGATGGGGTATACAAACACAGTCCAAGTATTCCATGGGGATGTGTGCTGGATCCTGAAGGACGAAATCCTGGAAGTAACCATTCCATTCATAGATGACTGCCCTATCAAGGGCCCCAAAATCCACTATGAGAATCCTGATGGCACCTTCCAAATGATCCCTGAAAATCCTGGTATATGGCATTTCGTCTGGGAGCACCTACAGAACGTCAACTGAGTCCTCCACCGCCTTCAAAATGCTGGGGCAACCATCTCCACCAAGAAGTGTGTTATTGCAGCACCATCAATCATAGTCATTGGGCATAAGGTGTCATATGAGGGTAGAGTTCCCAACAAAACAAAGGTCCAGAAAATCCAGGACTGGCCTTACTGTGCTAACGTTACTGAAGTTCACAGCTTCTTAGGACTATGCTCGTACTGCCACATATTCATTAAAAACTTCGCCAAGCATGCCCATCCCCTTGTCGAGCTCACAAAGAAGGACGTCCCCTTCAAATTCCGTGATGAGCATCGAGAGGCTATGGACTACCTCTGCCAAGCTATTGTCTCATCCCCTGCGCTTCGTACAATTGACTATACCTCTGGCAGATCCGTTATTCTCGCCATCAACACTTCCAACATCGCCATTGGGTATATTCTCATGCAAGAAGGGGAAGATGGAAAACATTACCCAGCCCATTTCGGTTCAATAAGTCTCAATGACTGGGAAAAACGATATAGCCAGGCTAAGCTCAAGCTTTTTGGCCTCTTTCGAGCCCTACACGACGTCAGGCTTTACATATTTGGGGTCCAGAACTTAGTCGTTGAGGTCGACGCATGGTATATTAAAGGGATGATTAACAACCCTGATTTACAGCCCAATGCTACTATCAATTGCTGGATCACCGGAATATTACTATTCAATTTCAAACTGGTGCATGTTCTGGCACCGAAGCATGCAGCCCCAGATGGACTGTCGAGAAGACCAAAGGCTGAGGAAGACCCAGGGGTAGATGAAGAGGGCTATGAGGATTGGGTAGATGAGTGTGGGGCTTTCGCCGTCGAGCTCAAGAACTGCAAGGAGGTACCTGCTCAACCACTACAAGCCTCTTCAGAAATTCCACTGTCGGTTTTAAGCTCATCTCGAACCGTGCCTCGAGATATTGGTGTCTTCCTCACAACAGATAAGGCAAATGCTATTCCAGAAATGGAAATTCCATGATCTGACCGAGTGAGGCAGAGGGAAAAGAGGTTGGAAGAGGTGAAGGAGCTCCTGGAGACAAAGAAGACCCCAGAAAGGATGACAGAGGCAGAACTAGAGAGCCTGGTGCATGTGGCCCTAAGGTATTTCGTAAGGGGGGGAGAACTGTGGAGGAAGGAGCCGCAAGGCTGCCATCAACTCGTTATCTGACCCCACAAGCATCTAGAGGTTATCTGGCAGGCCCATGATGAGCTTGGTCACAAGGGAATATTCTCCACCCATATGCATTTACTGACCCATTTCTGGTGGCCTATGCTCAAACAAGATGTTCATTGGTTCGTCCGAACATGCCACGAATGTCAGGTTCATCGCCTAGACTGGGTCCATATCCCCCCAGTTGTTGCCATTCCCGAGCCCCTGTTTCATAAGGCATACGTTGATACGTTCGTAATGCCAAAGTCAAATGGTTACCACTACGTCACCCAAGCTCGTTGTTCCCTAACAGGTTACCCCAAGTGGGCGATGCTTTGAGCTGAAACTGGGAAATCCATAGGGAAGTTTATCTTCGAGCAGGTTCTGTGCCGATGGGGTGCTGTTACTGAAATCATCACCAACAATGGAGGTCCCTACATCCTGGCCCTCTCCTGGTTGGCAGAAACCTATGGCATTAACCACATCTGCATCTCACCTTATAACTCACAGGTGAATGGGATAGTCGAGTGCCGGCACTTTGATGTCAGGGAGGTGCTGGTAAAAAGTTGTGAGGGAGAAGTGTCGAGATGGTCAGAGGCTGCCCCCTCGGTGTTTTGGGCAGAGCGAGTTACCGTGCACAAGGCTATGGGGTTTTCTCCCTATTACATGGCTCACGGCATTCATCCTAGACTCCCCTTTGACATATCAGAGGTGACGTTCTTAGCACCATTCGAGGCAGGGTTGTATTTGACCACAGAGCTCATTGCTAACTGCGCCTGTCAGTTGCAAAAACACCCGGACAACCTCGCACATATCCATGAACTCGTCCTAAAATCCTGGTACGCATCAGTCAAAGACTTCATCGCCCATTTTATGCATACTATCCATGACTTCAACTTTGAGCTGGGATCAATGGTACTTGTCTGGAATTCTAGAATCAAAAAAGAGCTCGACTGGAAAACTAAACCATGTTACCTAGGACCTATGGTCGTCATTCATCATACTAAAGGAGGGTCCTACCTCCTCTCTGAGCTGGATGGCGCAGTATCAAGGTTCTGCTATGCCACATTTTGTCTTTTCCTGTACCACCCCTGAAACCATTCCTGAGTCGAGGTTACACATCTCGTCAACGGACCTCATGCCGATCTCGATCACCTTGAAGACGAGTCCTTCCTGGACCCAGACCTAGCCAGCGTGCCAGAGGACAAGCTAGATGAGTAACCACCACTCGTACTTCCTTCTCTCTTTTCTGTTACCGTTCCTTTCTTGTCTTTTCTTTACTTTACTTTTCCTCTCAATTAATGCCAGTTTAGTTACAGTTCATTCCTGTCAACATACAAAGGGTTTTTAGAGTCAAAAAAAAAAAAATTCCATTCATACTGTTCATGCATACTTATATCATGTTTTCGAGCCCAAGAAGCCTGTTTCCGACCACAGAGTGACATTAGCTAAACACAAGTACTGTACACTAGGTAATATTTACAAGTGTCCTCACACCCCCTCAGATCAGCAGCTCCTTCTGGAGTTCTCGAATCTCCCTCAGCTGGCGATGTTGCTCCAGCACCATGTTCCCAAACCTCGAGACCCGTGCTGTAACTCTGGCAAGGTCCTCGTGCATTCCCACAACCTCGATCTCATTTGTTTCAACAATCTCCTCCAACTGCTCGATCCGCTCGGCCAAGGCGTGCAGCCATGGCATCATCCTAGCAGGAGAAGAGGAGGGGCCACGTGATGGGGAGGGACTTGGGCTTGTTCTTCCTGGAGTTTCTTGAGGTACGATCTCGATGGGTGACTCTTCTTTCACTACGGGAATTTCTTCAGGTACAACTGGCATTTCCTCGTCTTGCAACAGTCTGGTCGCTGTCACCGAGAAGCCCCCTTCGAACAGCTCTTGAAGCTCGTCGACACCAGCCAGGGGAGAAAAGTTGGCAGGCATGAGGGCGTGATCGGGATAATGAACCAACAATGGGGTCATAGAGCCGAGGAAGAGTTGGGGTTGAGAGGCAACGGGGAGTTCTGGTGAGGGAACGGTGGGAGAGGGCACAGGTGCTGTCGATGGGGAGGTCGAAAACTCCAGTGTTGGACCACAACATAGGGCTCAGCCGATCACCTCGCATGGGAGCTGCAGGGTCACCTTGATGGGAGGGAGACTTGAGGACGAGCTGGCAGCTGGGGGCATTGGCTTGGCGCATTTGTTCGATGACGAGGCAGCCACCTGGGGAGCTATGGGGTTCTTGCACTGTGTGTTTTCATTATTCCGGGACCTAACTGACCATAATGCGAATACGACCTTCCCTGCTGCATGAGAGCACTTGTGTTTCAGGTGCCTGCACTGCAAGCACACCTGCTGGGGTTCCCCTTCACAACTGGCGGCCCTACCCTCCCTACTGCACTCCTGGCACGGCCTGTCAAGGTCTTCCAGCACCCTGTCGTTGCTGTCATCGCCACCGCCTTGCATGTCATCTTCATGGTCGTCAGTGCCATCGTCGCTGTCGTCATCCTGGGTCGTCTGACAGAAGGCAAGGTCAGTTCAGGACGCAGGAAAGTTCTGGTGCAGGCGCACCTTCTGTTTTCCCTTATTGCCACTCACTGCCACCCTCTCCGTCTGTCTTCGTGCCCGCTTTGGCCTGTCACCATATCCCTCCACGTTACTCGGGATGCAGGCACTGGGGGGAACCATGAAAATCCTGGGCACCATCCTCTGAGGTTTGTGCTCTCGATGGAGTGACTGGAGTTTCGTGATGGCCAGGTCAGTGGCCGCCATCAAGACTTCAATGGCCTCAGGGAGTTCAGGGACAGTGACATGCATCCCCCGCACATACTTGCGGATACTCTCAGACTCGTACTACGGAGTTTTAGCATGGAAAAAAAAAAAAAGAGCAAACAATGGAGACATATGTGCAGCTGGTTGTACCTGTCTAGCCACTTATATGAGTCCATGGGGTCATCGCCCTCTGAGGGGATGGCATTTAACAGGTCTTGTATCACCGACATCTTGTTGTTCCACATGACGGGGACCCCAACCTTGGCGTAGTTGCGACCAAGGACTGGTACGGTGGGCTGAGACATGCTGTTGTTTTTCGAGCAGAGAGCAGGTCATGTGGGGGTCAGAAACGATGGGACTTGTTGAGGATGCTTTCGAGCGAGCTTTATCAATGGAATTCTCCACAGCGTGTGCCACTTACCTCCAGAATTTCCAACACACGTCATCTGCTTCTGGGCACATGTTTACCTTGCGCATGAATTCCCCTTATCGCCACAGCGGCTTCTCATACATGTGTCTCCTGACCGAGGACAGTCAGCATTCAAAGACCCCAGGAGGTGTAGAGAATAGGAATTCTCTGAGCATACAAGTAACATTCCATGCACTATGTCTCTACTCACAGCCATTCCTGCTCGAGCTCAGCATTTCTCTGGTCTTGCCTCATGCCTTCCTGCCCATCCTCACGTTCAAAGAATCCTGTACAGGAATTTCGTCACCTGCTCCACATCATGCCAACTCCCTGATCACCTCGCTGTCTTCTCCCCGAAATTCCGAAGCCAATCATACAGACTCGAGCTAAGGGTCTAGGCCTTGGTCCAGTTCAGCCAGTCACAATGTGCCACACTCCAACCCCATACAGGTTCCAAGCACCCATCACCTGTCGTGTTGCTGCCACTGTAGTCACTGCACAGCCACCGCTACTGCTTCCTCTGTGATCTGCTCCACCTCTGAGGTCCCAAGCTGCACGCATGAGAGAGGTTTTTCCATCGTTCATTTATTCCGGTTTGTCAATTTTGGTACTGCTACAGTTGCCCTTCTTGTCCTTATGTGGTTCGTCTGCGTGGTCCATACTTACTCGCACATGCAGGGTTGTACATACTGTACGTTGGACAGGTGTCATCCTTTTTTCCATTCATCACTCCTAAAAATTTTCCATACCTGTAGTCGCTTCCTGTACACCATAAGTATTCCAGCTGAGCATCAGAATAAAAGATCCACCTTTTAGAGTCATTTTCTGAGTAATTGAAGAGTCTGGGAGTCCCTAGCATCGAGCCCTTCGAGTTTTCCCTGTGTCTCCAGCATTGTCATCGAGTCTACCCATTTCTTCGAAATCGGAAAAATCACATACAGAGTCCCACACCTACAAGCCCACGGCCTGTTCTAGCATTAACAACCTATTCCTATGGAATTTTCCCCCACCAATTCTCTTTCACTTTTCACACATCCCTTTCCCTGCTCAGCACCCCTTGGGACAGACCTAGGAATTAGTTCCTTCAGCCCCCCTCTGTTTTCCCCGTACACTCTTCCCTGGAAGTAGTGTCCCACAGCGGAATTCCCAGACATATTTGCCGAGATCCTCAAGGGTCGACATCGACTTTTGGACCTGATGGTGAAGAAGCATCTCAAGGTCAGCTTTAGTGTACTACTGGCCTTTAATGTCAGTGCCTGGATAGAAACTGGTTACTTCTTTGGTGAAGGCCTCCCAGTCATCGCCCATGGTGGAATCAAGAGATGACCACAGCTCTGATTTGTTACAATCAGTGTAGCAGATGGCCCATTTAATTTTTGCTTTTTCCAAGGTAATGCCTGCATCTGTGCAGACCTGATTGACATCTTTGAAATAGGTGCAGATGTCTTCTGTTTTTCCAGAAAATTTAGGAGCTTTGTTAGAGCCCCTAAGCAGCATTTCACAATGGTTGGTGGCATTAGACATGGTGACTGGTACTGATGACAAGGGTGGAGGTTGGTTTATAGGCAGGTTTCTGAACAGCTGTGATGCAGGGGCTTGAACGGGCAGCAGAATATTGCTCTGGGGGGCAACAAACGATGATGATGGGAACAGAAGTTGTTCAGTGGCAAGAGTTGAATCCATTGAGGAGGAAGAAGATGATAAATCAGTGAGCGGTGATAAGTTTTGGCGACCTGGTGGTGGTGCGAAGGATTCATCAAGCTCGAAAGCTCTGGGAATATCCACTGAGGGTGGAGATGAAGGTTCTGAAAGGTGGAGGTGATCTGTGGGGAAAAACTCTGGGTCTAGAGAACTGAGCTCTGAAATGTCACAGGGATTAACCATGGGTACAAAAAGGTCTGATGAAGATATAGAGAGGTGGCAGAAGGGCTCTAAGAGCTCTTTGAGTTCTGTTCTTTGACGAGTGGGCCATAGAGATCTCCTTTCCAGATCTGCAGACCCCTTGTGGTGGGCTCCAAAACTTGTGGGACACTACTTCCAGGGAAGAGTGTATGGGAAAAATAGAGGGGGGCTGAAGGAATGAATTCCTAGGTTCATCCCAAGGGGTGCTGAGTAGGGAAAGGGATGTGTGAAAAGTGAAAGAGAATTGGTGGGGGGGGAAATTCTGTAGGAATAGGTTGTTAATGCTAGAACAGGCCATGGGCTTGTAGGCATGGGGCTCTGTATGTGACTTTTCCGATACCGAAGAAGCTGGTAGACTCAATGACGATGCTGGAGACACAGGGAAAACTAGAAAGACTCGATGCTAGGGACTCGAAGACTCTTTAATCACTCAGAAAATGACTCTCAAAGGTGGATATTGTAGAAAAGGGCTGTAAGCAGCCTCAGTAGTAACTCAACTACTAATATATTAGATATACCTGTAGGCAGCTACAAGGTATCAGTAAGTAGTTACTGTAAGGAATGTATGTGCTTACCCTCAGTAGTGACTCAACTACTGAGGAAACAATACCAAAAACTGTACTACTAAGTGCACTCTAAGCGCTTATGTAAGCAAGTAAAAACTCGCACCAAATGTACATCACACTGTGGTGATTCAATCTCCAACAGATATCCTATTCTGACACTCGGCTGGAACATTTATGGTGTACAGGAAGTGACTACAGGTACAGAAAACTTTTAGAAGGAGTGATGAATGGAAAAAAAAGATGACACCTGTCAAATGTACAGTATGTACAACCCTGCATGTGCAAGTAAGTAAGGACCATGTAGACAAATCATAGAAGGACAAGAAGGGAAACTGTAGCAGTACCAAAATCGACAAACTGGAATAAATGAATGATGGAAAACCCTCTCTCATGCATGCAGCTTGGGACCTCAGAGGGGGAGCAGATCACAGAGGAAGCAGCAGTGGTGGCTGTGCAGTGGCTACAGTGGTGGTGACATGACAGGTGATGGGCACTCGGAACCTGTATGGGGTTGGAGCATGGCACATTGTGATTGGCCAAACTGGACCAAGGCCCAGACCCCAGGCCCGAGTCTGTATGATCAGCTTCAGAATTTTGGGGAGAAGATGGTGAGGCGATCAGGGAGTCAGCATGATGTGGAGCAGGTGACAGAATTCTCATATGGGATTCTTTGAACATGAGGATGGGCAGGAAGGCATGAGGTGAGACCAGAGACACTCCTAGCTTGAGCAGGAATGGCTGTGAGTAGAGACATCTGTTGGAATATTAAACTGCCCTTAGTAGTACTTACCTTGGTGCGAAGATTGGTTACATAAGCAGAAAAGCGGACTACAGTAAAGTAAATTTTCTCCTAGTCTCCTCAGTAGCTTGTTGATACTGAGGAGTAAGTCACACATTTTACTTAGCCTTACACTTACTGACCACCTGTAGAGTAATCATCTGACAGGTACATACTAATATATAAGTAGCTTGTTGATACTGAGGAAGTAATCATCTGACAACATCGTGCATGGAATGTTACTTGTATGCTCAGAGAATTCCTATTCTCTACACCATTTCAGTTTGTCTGGCAGTAGCGGTCCATATTTGACCACTTCTACAATTGCCTTTACTCTGGGTGGGTAGAATGGGCCCTCCTTTGTTAACCTCGTGAAGATGCCCTCAGACTGTTCCCTGTTGCCTCCTCTGGTTTCACACCCTCTCATCATGTTGTTCCCTTCCTCTAGTGGCACCTCTGCCTCGACGTGCTGCACGTCCACTTCTTCCCCTTCGCTCCCTTCCTCTGGCGCTTCCTGTGTCACATCATCGAGCACAACCCTCGTGGGTAGCACCTGTTCTGGTACTTCTTGTCTGACCCAATTCTGGATCTCTACATGGCCTTCTCCCATTGGTAGACATATGACGTCCCTACTGTAGTCATGTACCGCCTCCAGTTGATCGAGCAGTGGTTTGCCCATGAGCATCTTCCACGATTTTCCACTCGGGAACACCTCAAACGTTGTTTGTATGCTCATGCCCCCCCATTGCAGGGTGCCTGCCCATGTACCTGTGGATGCAACCAGTGACCCATCTGCCATTCATAATACCTGTTTAGATGGACTTAGCTTTTCTAGCCTGCTTTTCACTCTATCGTACGCCCCCATGTCTATTGCATTGATCATTGCTCCATTGTCTACCACAGCTAGGAACCTGACCCACTCTCCCTGCAGTCCTCCCAGGCTTGGTATGGCTAGGAATGGGCAGCTGACCTTCGGCCTAACCCACTGGCCCATCGCATCCAGTGCATAGATGTCAGTGACTGTATTTTCGAAATCCTGTACTTTACTTGTGAGCAACATGCACTGTCCTTGCTCTACCTTGCGCTCCTTTCCTCCAATGTCGACCTCCATGGTATCCAACCCTAGCTCCACCATAGGTGACCCTTCCCTCTTCTTTGGCTCCCATACCTCTGTAGATGGACTGCTGTCTGGGGCTGTCATTGGTCCATCATTGTGTGCAGCCCCTAGAAGTTTCCCTCCACAGTCCAGTCCCACTGCTCCCCTTGCTGATCGTCTTGTTCTAAGTTCACTCCTTGCCACCCTTCTCCCACAGCTACCATGTATACATGTGGTATGTTTGTTTCCACCTTGATGTTGCCATGTTGGGGTACTGGCCACATGTATTGAACTGGGGTCAGGGCTGTTCTGAACTGCACTGTTCTCCTCAGCATGCTTGCTACCAGCTGGTGCCATCTCATTTCGTGGAGCCATAGAGTCTCCTTGGCTGAGCACGTATTTCCAATGTGCAGTGGTTCTGTAACCATTCCACAGCTGAAACACTCTCCAGACCCTGCCTCTGCCATGCCTGGCCTTAGAGGGTATGGGGGCTTGAGTGATGGCATAGTTTCTTCTCCAAATGCATGGTGCCAAGCTTGGATGTCTGCTTTGTACACCCACCTGCCCATTTCTGTGTCTGGGTGATGTGGTACCATTCTTGCCTTTTCCAAGATCTGCATCCTCATCAGTGGAACTCTCGGAACCATCATACCCCTCATGGCTGCATTTGGTGTCACTCCCACTCTGGTGTACTGGCCCAGGTAGCCTGGCTGAGCAACCTCCCCTTCTGTGTGCAGTACTGGCCATGTCTGGTAGGCCTGGGCTGCATTTCGTATCATGAGTTGGCTAATTTGTTGGCATAGGGCTGCCACTTCGTTCCTGAGTTCCTGCTCTCCCCTTTTCACCTCCCTACTTCTCACCAGCTTTTTCACCTTGACCTTCCTCACTGCCTCTACAAACTCGTCCCAACTGTCATACTCCTCTTCTAACTCGTGTCGCAGACTTTGAGGGGTCCCTTCCACAGTGTATTCAATGAGTTTACCCTCCTTGTCCCCCATGCTCAGCACCAGCCTCATCACTTTCATTGCCCATAGAACATGGCCATAGTCTTCCCCTTCCTCATGCTCTATCCACATTCCCACCTCTTCTTCTTTCAGTGTTAGGGCTCGGATGCATTCACATTGCTGGGCCTTCGTCCACTTCAGTCTCTTGGATGGTGGCCACCTCTCTAAGAATGCTGCCTTGAGCATTGCCAGGTTCATCTTGTCGCTATATGGTAGGTCCATGAACCATTTGTCTGCATAGCTTCCTGCCACAAGCTGAAGGCCAAACCAGTCCACCTTCATGTCCTCCAACCACATTGCTGGTAAGGACAGTTGGAATTCTGTGAACCAGTCTGCAGGTTCTTCTTTGCTGGAATAGTCCCCCCTGAACAGCGGAACAACCTTTGCCATTTCATTGACATTTATGATTTGGTACAGCATTATTCCTCCTGGGATTGCTTGGGCTGGTAGGTTGGTAGATTCTGGCACTTGAGGTCTATGCGTTGGCATTTCTGCTTGCTCAACTTTTCACTCTCTCTGTGTGGTTGGGTCTCCAAAATGTGGGGGAAAGACTGCTGGCTGCAGGTAGTACTGCTGCACATTTTGTGCTGTGTTTGAGCTTCTTCATTTTCCTCTTCCTTCTGGCTGTGCTGCTGTGCTACTACTCAGTCTACATGGGGTGAATAGGTTTAACTCTTCTGTCCCCTCTTCCGGTGAGAACGAGATGCTGCTCTCCATAGTACCCATTCCACTACCCTCTGGTTCTTTGGTTCTTCGTTTGCCAAGTCCACGAATTTTGACTACTTCCTGTAACGTACTTGACTGCAGTAGATTTCTTTCTCCTGGGGCTCACATTCCCCTCTCATCACCAGATGGATACACCAGAGTTGCACATGCTGCTCTGTGCCCTATGCTGAACGTGATAGACTGTACACTGCTTACTAAGCCCGCTGCTGACCTCTCGTCTCTCCCCTGACCCAAGACCCCTGACACCCTGCTTTCCCCCCATCGACCTCTCGCTCTACTCCTCCCCATTACAACATATGACACTGATTTCGAGTGATTTTACTTGTCAGTGACAAGAATGATGCTGAAACCTCTCTGATGCAGTTGATGGTACACTGGTTGTGCCAAAGGGCCCACCTTCCTATCTCTATGTAACGGATTCGAAGAGTGTCTTTATTTCAAGTCGGAGTGGGAATGTACTTGGCAGATCAGCTACATGAGATCGAACCTCTGTGAGTTTTTCGTGTTTCGAAAATGCCAATGAATAACTGTAGGTACATCTGTTAGCAGTTGGGCGAGTGTATGGGTTATGACCTGGGAAGTACATGAAGAGCAAACTTGTCCTCCACAGAAAAGCCATAGAGCAATGGAAATATGTCGTAGGTATGAACGGAGTCACTGCAAGATTGACGAGTGCAGTCAGAAGGACGCTCTTGGATGTTGCGGGATATAAAGATGGAAGAAGTGGGGGAAGGTATTTGGATGGGTGGGCAAAGGGGAAGGGTGGATGTGGGCCAAAGGAGGGAACGTCAGTGCATCCATTTGAGATGTGAGTGTGACACCAAGGGGTGGTGATACATATGTGCTAACAATCCTGGTGAATAGATGCCCATGCACTGATAGCAGTAACTGCACCATTGCTAATGAATCACATTCTATGTTATTATGGGCCACTACCTGATCCGGTGGGTAGGAGAACAACCGATAACTCAAAAGTGTGCACATATCATCATCTTTGTGCTTGTCATGGCGGTGCACACCACAGGCTTGGGCATTCTTTTAAAGATGGTCAAAGGGAAGGATATAAAGAGAGAGAACTTGAGCATTGCAATGGCATCTTTCTTTGTGGACTCACTGGATGTTTAAGAGCAACAGAATGTGGAAGCCCAACAAGACCATAGTTGATGCCGCAAGCACCCCTACCAGTGAAGCTCGAGCCTGTAGATCTGGAAACCAGGGAAGATGGTGCGATATATAGGGATTCGTTTCATGCCAAGGCTGAGCCAGAAGAATTGGACGAGCCATGGCCATATCGATTTCAAGGTACACAACTGTGTAACGCCACCATGTTGTTTCTCGTGCTGATGGTCATGTAGTGCAGTGATTTGGTGTGGGTCAAGTCAACAAGTGGGCAGTGGTATTACTCATGGCAAAGTTGTCGGGCAGGCCAAGCTGGGCAGAACAAGACAGGTTGGTGCGTGAACTCGTTGCCAACTATCACCAAACAAATAGTCAAATGAGAGGGCCAAGGTCTGTTCTGGCTTGTCATGTTCAGCTCCAAATTCCGAAAGTACTTGCTCTGTTGAATGGCGAGATCAAACCAGACACTCGACATAGACAAAAACTGTTGGAGGACATGGACTGGTCCTGTTCAGGGAGTGAATGATCAGATTTACAGAAATTCATTGATTCATTTGATGTCATTGCCTATGTGCAACAACTGTGGCAGTGAATCGAGTGTTGATTGGAAGTCCATGCCTGCTGGCTCTTCTGCCTCATCTTCACCATCCGTCTCATCGTCCCATGGTGGTTCAGCAACCCAATCATGGTCTTCGCCCATCCCAGAGTCCCAAATGTCTAACATGGTTGTATTGTTACAACTACTTGCTGCAACACAATATTAGCCTTCGAATACAACTTGCCAGACCCTATTCACATCGGCAAGCAAATCCTTGACAATGGTTCCATCACAGATGTTCCACATCCTCAAGGTCCCATTGGAACCGCTGTAGGGAGTGGTAATCCTCTGAGTGTACAAGTAACATTCCGTGTACGACGTCTCTACTCACAGCCATTCCTGCTCGAGCTAGGAGTTTCTCTGGCCTTGCCTCGTGCCTTCCTGCCCATCCTCGTGTTCAAAGAATCCCGTACAGGAATTTCATCACCTGCTCCACATCACGCCGACTCCCTGATCGCCTCACAGTCTTCTCCCCAAAGTTCCGAAGCTGATCATACAGACTCGGGCTAAGAGTCTAGGCCTGGGTCCAGTTCAGCCAATCACAATGTGCCACGCTCCAACCCCATACAGGTTCTGAGCGCCCATCACCTGTCGTGTCACTGCCACTGTAGCCACTGCACAGCCACTGCTGTTGCTTCCCCCGTGATCCGCCCCACCTCTGAGGTCCCAAGCTGCTCGCACGAGAGAGGTGTTTCTGCAGTTCACTTATTCCAGTTGGTCGATTTTGGTACTGCTTCGGTTTCCCTTCTTGTCCTTCTATGATTCGTCTACACAGTCCCTACTTACTTGCACATGCAGGGTTGTACATACTGTACATTTGACCGGTGTCATCTTTTTTTCATTTGTTGCTCCTTCTAAAAATTTTCCGTACCTGTAGTTGCTTCCTGTACACCATAAGTATTCCGGCTGAGCGTCGGAATAATGCATCCACCTTTTAGAGTCATTTTCTGAGTAATTGAGGAGTCTGGGAGTCCCTAGCATCGAGCCCTTTGAGTTTTCCCCGTGTCTCCAGCATCGTCATCAAGTCTACCCGTTTCTTCGAAATCAGAAAAATCACATACAGAGTCCCGCGCCTACAAGCCCATGGCCTGTTCTAGCATTAACAACCTATTCCTACAGAATTTTCCCCCACCAATTCTCTTTCACTTTTTGCACATCCCTTTCCCTGCTCAGCACCCCTTGGGACGGACCTAGGAATTAGTTCCTTCAGCCCCCCTCTGTTTTCCCCATACACTCTTCCCCAGAAGTAGTGTCCCACAAGTTTTGGAGCCCACTGCAAGGGGTCTGCAGATCTGGAAAGGAGATCTCTACGGCCCACTCGTCAACGAACAGAACTCAAAGAGCTCTTAGAGCCCTTCCGCTGCCTCTCTATATCATCATCAGACCTCTTTGTACCTGCGGTTAACCCCCATGATGTTTCAGAGCTCAGTTCCCTAGACCCGGAGTTTTTCCCCGCAGATCACCCCCACTTTTCAGAACCTTCATCTCCTTCCTCAGTGGATATTCCCGGAGCTTTTGAGCTCGACGAATCCTTCGCACCACCGCCAGATCGCCAAAACTTATCACCGCTCACCGATTTATCATCTTCTTCATCCTCTACAGATTCAACTCTTGCTGCCAAACACCTTCTTTTTCCATCATCATCGTTTATCGCCCCCCAGAGTATTATTCCACCGCCCGTTCAAGTCCCCACATCACAGCCATTCAGAAACCTGCCTATAACTCAGAACCAGCCTCCACCCTCGTCATCAGTACCAGTCACCATGTCTAATGCCACCAACCACTGTGAAATGCCACTTAGGGGCTCTAACAACGCTCCTAAGTTTTCCGGAAAAACAGAAGACATCTGTGCCTACTTCGAAGACATTGATCAGGTCTGCACAGACGCAGGCATTACCTCGGAAACAGCTAAAATTAAGTGGGCCATCTGCTATGCTGATCGTAACAAATCAGAGCTGTGGTCGTCTCTCGATTCTGCCATGGGCGATGACTGGGAGGCATTCACGGAAGAGGTGACCAGTTTCTATCCTGGCGCTGATGTTAAAGGCCGGCAGTACACCAAAGCCAACCTCGAGACGCTTCTTCACCATCAGGTACAAAAGTCGATGTCGACCCTCGACGACCTCAGCAAATATGTCCGAGAATTCCGCCGCATCGTTGCTCTCATCAACAAAAAGAAGAAGCTTGTGGATGACTACGTCAATGAGAAATTCCTCGAGGGTTTCCCCCCAAGGTTCCATAACAGCCTCATTACTCGCCTGCAGCTTAGGGACCTAGACCACGACATTGACGACCCTTGGCCCTTCAACGAGGTCTACAAACAGGCCATGTACCTTCTTAGTGGTTCTAGACAGAACTTCATACAGCCAGACTCTTCAGCGCTCTTCCCAGAGCCCCCTTCCCAAAATTCTGCCCCTCCGACTGTCCTAAAACACGAGTACATCCAGGCCGCAGAGCCTTCGACGTCGTCGAGGCAGCCGCAGGAGGGCCAATTCTGTTGCTCGTTCGACCCTAGGTGCTTCTTGTGCGGAAGTACTGATGGCCACCGTATGGCAGAGTGTACCCTCTGCCAGGAATATATACAGCAAGGAAAGTGCACCCTGATTGGGGGTAGGGTTTTTATGAAGGATGGCTCTGACATTCCCAGGACTGCTGCCAGTCGAAACTTTAAGGAGAAAATCGACAATTTCCTTGCAATGCGAGAGTCGATCATGGCCTCAGCTAACCTGGTCTCGGCCCAGTCCTCCAACCAAGGTTCTTCATCATCATGCAGTAGGGACACTCTGCCGCACTTAGCCAGCACCATGTTCTTCAGAACAGAGGGAACGTCGGAGTTTCAGGTCGACATCCACCCATCGTCGTACTTGGTCGACGAAGATCTAGAGGAGATGGCCAACGAAGAAGATAAGAGAGCGTTGGCCAGAGCTTACGCTCAGGTAGAGGAGTTAAAGAACGCGATCAAAAAAAAGAAAACCATGCGTTTCGACGGTGTGGAAGTTCCGGGTCGTCGCCCATGCAGCAACCCCGCTCCAATGAGCACCCCCGCCCCAGTTAGGCCTTCAGCAAGCCCTGGGTCGAATTCTTTGGGCACAGTAGAGAGATCGCATGTGGAGAAAATGCTGGAGAGGACCAACTCTGCAGACTCAGGAAAGTCGAGGGCACAAGCCCAGTCCACCCCGCAATTCCATTACCAAAGTGGGTTCGATGAGGTAGCTGCCACCAAGCATCTCGTTTGGCAGGTCCTTGGTGCCAAAATAGAAATCACCGCCGAGGATCTCCTAGCCGTTAGTCCGGAGATTCGCAAACAAGTCAAGGAACTCGCAATGACAAAGAAAATCGCTATAGGAAGCTTAGAGGCTGCCTCGGAAATCTCTGCATCTTCGCCATGGGCGACCTACGAGCAGTACCTGGTGAAGGACACTGAAGGGAAGTGTGTAGGGTTGGCAACAGCTCCCTTGAGGGCAGTAGACGGAGTACTGATGGGCAAACTCCATGTCGAATGCATCCTCGATAGCGGGTGTCAGGTGGTCGCCTTGCGATGCGAGCTGTGGGAGGCATTGGGAGCTCCCCTTCATTCTGATATGTGTATGATGCTCGAGGCTGCTAACCAGTCAAAGGAAAGCATGCTCGGGGTCATTGAAAATGCATCCCTGCATATAGGTACCATCGAGGCACACCTCCAAATCCAGGTTGTCGACTGTGCACCTTTCGACCTTCTCTTAGGCCGTCCGTTCTTTTGTCTTCTCAGCAGCATCCTACGTGACTTCCCTGATGGTGAACAGTCTCTCGAGATACACGACCCAAATTCCGGAAGACAAATGCTGATTCCTACTCGTCCTCATAACCAGCTACAACCCTTACCTCGCTTCGTTAATTCAGAAGATGAAGAAGAGTTCTACGCAAGAAGAGAACTACGCTGCCAAATGGATAAGACAGAACAGGGTTTTT
Source organism: Pisolithus marmoratus (assembly GCA_024613145.1). Classification (NCBI taxonomy): domain Eukaryota; kingdom Fungi; phylum Basidiomycota; class Agaricomycetes; order Boletales; family Pisolithaceae; genus Pisolithus; species Pisolithus marmoratus. The sequence goes on along the minus strand of JANFAE010000327.1, from coordinate 64,515 downwards.
AGTATCGGTCAAGGATTCACCAAAGTTGCGAGGAGACCACAATGAGGTTTTCTCTGTATGTTCCCTCTATGTAGCAGATTCCCCATCAGAATTTCCCCATTACACTTCACCTGTTCCTACAGATCCGCAAGATTGTCCTGCTTCTATGTTACTATACAATGTCAAGAGCAAAAGCATTCCGTCTGTGGAGCCTTTCGACTCCAGTTTCATTCCACACGGTGACCAGTTCTTATATTCAATGAGTACAACGATTTCTCCACTGACAGTTTCTGCCTTATGATCTACATACCAGTTCGACCCTGTTTGTCACGTTTTAAAGTACAAGCCTGTAGCAAAGAAGGTCAGGCCAGTCCTGATGTCCATGCCTGTGGAATTCCAGGTAGAGCGTCGGGAGGTCGAGAACCCTTTAGTGTCCCTTCCTGTACTTCCGTTCTCTCCCCCACCCTTTGTTCCAGGTACCCGTTTCACCCAAGAGCACTCAGACAAGCTGGATTTAGACCCAGCGAGGTTCCTGTGGCCAGAAGAGTTGGCTTTGGTCCACTGGCTCGTTCATACCCATGAAATGGCCTTCACCTGGGATGCCTTGGAGAGGGGTACATTTTGTGAGGACGTATTCCCGCCCCTGAAGATTCCAACCCTGATGCACAAACCATGGGTCGAGCAGAATATCCCTATACCCCCTGCTATCTTTTGCGACGTCGTTAACATCATCAAAGAGAAGATCGCTGCTGGTGTTTATGAACTGTCCACCTTGTCTTATCGCTCCAAATGGTTCTGCGTCGTCAAGAAAGGCAGGAAATCCTTGCGACTTGTCCACGACCTACAACCACTAAACGCTGTGTCCATCCAGGACTCTGCCGTTCCCCCCTTCGTTGACTCTATCGCTGAGGCGTTTGCCTGTCACTCCATCTACGGGATCTTAGATCTGATGGTCGGCTATGACCACCGTACTATACACGACGACTACAGAGACCTGACCACGTTCCAGACTCCCATAGGCATGCTTTGGCTTACCAAACTACCGATGGGGTATACAAACGTGGTCCAAGTATTCCATGGAGATGTGTGCTGGATCCTGAAGGACGAAATCCCGGAAGTAACCATTCCGTTCATAGACGACTGCCCTATCAAGGGCCCCAATGTCCGCTATGAGAATCCTGACGGCACCTTCCAAATGATCCCTGAAAATCCCGGTATACGGTGTTTCATCTGGGAGCACCTACAGAACATCAACCAAGTCCTCCACCACCTTCGAAATGCCGGGGCAACCATCTCCGCCAAGAAGTGTGTTATCGCAGCACTGTTGATGATAGTCGTTGGGCATAAGGTGTCGTACGAGGGTAGAGTTCCTGATGAAACGAAGGTCCAGAAAATCCAGGACTGGCCTTACTGTGCTAACGTTACTGAAGGTCACAGCTTCTTAGGACTATGCTCGTACTGCCGCATATTCATTAAAAACTTCACCAAGCACGCCCGTCCCCTCGTCGAGCTCATAAAGAAGGATGTCTCCTTCGAATTCCGTGATGAGCATCGAGAGGCTATGGACTACCTCTGCCGAGCTATTGTCTCATCCCCTGCGCTTCGTACAATTGACTATACCTCTGGCAGATCCGTTATTCTCGCTGTTGACACTTCCAACGTTGCCATTGGGTATATTCTCATGCAAGAGGGGGAAGATGGAAAATGTCACCCAGCCCGTTTCGGTTCAATAAGTCTCAACAACTGGGAAAAATGATATAGCCAGGCAAAGCTCGAGCTTTTCGGCCTCTTTCGAGCCCTACACGACATCAGACTTTATATATTTGGGGTCCAGAACTTGGTCGTCGAGGTCAACACATGGTATATTAAGGGCATGATTAATAACCCTGATCTACAGCCCAATGCTACTATCAACTGCTGGATCGCCGGGATTTTACTGTTCAATTTCAGGCTGGTGCATGTCCCGGCATCCAAACATGCAGCCCCCAATGGTTTGTCGAGGAGACCATGGGCTGAAGAAGATCCAGAGGTAGATGAAGAGGGCTACGAGGATTGGGTAGACAAATGTGGAGCTTTCGCTGTCGAGCTCAAGAACCATAGAGAGGCACCTGCTCGACTGCTACGACCCTTTTCAGAAACTCCGCAGTCGATCATATGCTTACCTCGAACCATTCCTTGAGACATCGGTGTCTTCCTTACGGCAGAAATGGCAACAGTTGTCCCAGAAACAGAAATCCCGCGATCTGAGCATGCGAGGCAGAGGGAAAAGAGGTTGGAAGAGGTGAGGGAGTTCTTGGAGGCGAAGAAGACCCCAGAAGGGATGGGAGAGGCCGACCTAGAGAGCCTGGTGCGCATGGCCTTAAGGTATTTCGTGAAAGGGGGGGAACTGTGGAGGAAGGAACCCCAGGGCCGGCATCAACTCGTTGTTTGACCCCACAAGCACCTAGAAATCATCCGGCAGGCTCACGATGATCTTGGGCACAAGGGTATATTCTCCACCCATATGTGTCTGCTGACTCGCTTCTGGTGGCCCATGCTGGAACAGGATGTTCGTTGGTTCGTCTGTACATGCCACGAGTGCCAGGTTCGATGTCTAGACCGGGTCCATATTCCCCCTGTCATCGCCATCCACGAGCCCCTGTTCTACAAGGCATACGTTGACACGTTTGTAATGCCAAAGTCAAACAGATACTGCTATGTCACCCAAGCCCACTGTTCCCTAACCAGTTACCCTGAGTGGGCGATGCTCAGAGCCGAAACTGGGAAGTCGATCGGGAAATTTATCTTCGAACAGATCCTGTGCTGCTGGGGTGCCGTCTCGGAAATCGTCACCAACAATGGAGGCCCCTATGTCTTAGCCCTCTCCTGGTTAGCGAAAACCTATGGCATTAACCACATCCGCATTTCGCCATATAATTCGCAAGCGAACGGGATAGTCAAGCGCTGGCATTTTGATGTCAGAGAGGCGCTGGTAAAAAGTTGCGAGGGAGAGGTTTCGAGATGGTCAGAGGCGGCGCCGTCAGTTTTCTGGGCAGAGCGTGTCACCGTCCACAAGGCTACCGGGTTCTCCCCCTATTATACGGCTCACGGTGTTCACCCTAGGCTTCCTTTCGATATAACAGAAGCGACATTCTTAGCACCATACGAAGCGGAATTATACTCAACGACAGACCTCATCGCCAACCGCGCTCATCAGTTACAAAAACACCCTGAGGACCTCGCACGTATACATGAACTCGTTCTGAAATCTCGATTCGCGTCCGTCAAAGATTTCATCTCACAGTTCAGGCATACCATCCGAGACTTTGATTTAGAGCCTGGCTTGCTGGTCCTTGTCCGGAATTCTAGGATCGAAAAGGAACTTGACTGGAAAACCAAACCACATTACCTAGGACCTATGGTTGTTGTTCATCATACCAAGGGGGGATCCTACCTCCTCTCTGAGCTGGATGGTGCGATTTCAAAATTCTGTTATGCCGCGTTTCGACTCTTCCCATACTATCCTTGTAACCAATCCTGGATTGAGGTCACCCATCTCACCGACAGCCAAAATTCCGACCTTAATTGCCTCGAGGACGAGGCCCTCCCAGACCCAGACCTGGCTGATGTGCCAGAGGATGAGCTAGATGAGTAACCGCCACTGGTGTTTCCTTCTCTCTTTTCTGTTACCGTTCCTTTCTTGTCTTTTCTTTACTTTACTTTTCCTCTTAATTAATGCCGGTTTAGTTACAGTTCATTCCTGTCAACATACAAAGAGTCTTTAGAGTCATCAAAAAAAAAAAAAATTCCGTTCATACTGTTCATGCATTACTTATATCATGTTTTGTTTTCGAGTCCGAGGGGTTTAATTCCGATCACAAAGACACACTAGCTAGAGTACAAGTACTGTACAACTATGGAACTTACAGGCATCTTCACCCCCCTCAGATCGGCAGTTCCTTCTGGAGTTCCCGGATCTCCCTCAACTGACGTTGTTGCTCCAGGACGGCACTCCTGAACCTCGAGACCCACGCCGTGAACCTCGCTAGGTCTTCGTGCATCTCCGCAACCTCGACCTCGTTAATTTCGACAATCTCCTCCAACTGTTTGATATGCTCGTCTAAGGCATGTAGCCATGGCATTGTCCTGGCTGGAGAGGATGAGGGATCACGAGGTGGGGAAGGACTGACCACTGCTGTTTCCGGGGTTTCTTGAGGTACAGTTCCGATTGGGGACTCTTCCTTTGTTACAGGCATTTCCTCGTGCATGACCAGCATTTCCTTGTCTTGCAAAAGCCCAGTTGCAGTCGCAGAAAACCCGCCCTCGAATAACTCTTGGAGTTCGTCAACTTCGGCCAATGGGGAAAAGTTGGTGGGCGTGAGAGGACGGGGAGGAGGGTGTGTCGAAGAAGGGGTCATAGACCCCAGAAAAAGGCGAGATGGCGAATGGATGGGGTGTTCAGGGGAGGGTAGGATGGGAGAGGGTATTGGAGTGGTCGATGGCGAGGTCGAAAATTCTGGGGTGGGGTCACGTCGCAATGCACAGTCGATTGCCTGACGAGGGAGTCGGAGGGTAACCTTGACAGGAGGGAGGCTTGCAGATGGGCCAGGCACAGGAGGTGTTGGTTTACTCTGCTTGTTCAAAGACGGCGACGACGTCTGAGGGGCTGTCGGGTTCTTACGCTACGTTCAGTCGTTATTCTGAGGTCCACTTGGGTGAGTTGTGTTTGCTTACCTTCCTGCCCACCTTTCCTGCCACTCGAGAGCACTTACGTTTTAAGCGCCTGCACCTCAGACATGCTTGATGGACTTCCCCCTCACAGGACGCCCCCCTGCCTTCATTGCTACACTCCTTGCAGGGACCCTCGAGATTTTCCGGTACCCTGCCATTACTGTCGTTGACGGCACCAGGGTGATCGTCCTTGTAGCCGTCGCCCAGATCATCGTCCCCATCGTCCTGAGTCACCTACAGCCAGGCAGGGTAAGGTCTCGGCACACGAAAGATCTGGAGAAAAACACACCTTCTGCTTCCCCGAAGAGCCAGCAGGCATGGACTTCCAATCAACACTCGATTCACTGCCACAGTTGTTGCACATAGGCAATGACATCAAATGAATCAATGAATTTCTGTAAATCTGATCATTCACTCCCTGAACAGGACCAGTCCATGTCCTCCAACAGTTTTTGTCTATGTCGAGTGTCTGGTTTGATCTTGCCATTCAACGGAGCAAGTACTTTCGGAATTTGGAGCTGAACATGACAAGCCAGAACAGACCTTGGCCCTCTCATTTGACTATTTGTTTGGTGATAGTTGGCAACGAGTTCACGCACCAACCTGTCTTGTTCTGCCCAGCTTGGCCTGCCCGACAACTTTGCCATGAGTAATACCACTGCCCACTTGTTGACTTGACCCACACCAAATCACTGCACTACATGACCATCAGCACGAGAAACAACATGGTGGCGTTACACAGTTGTGTACCTTGAAATCGATATGGCCATGGCTCGTCCAATTCTTCTGGCTCAGCCTTGGCATGAAACGAATCCCTATATATCGCACCATCTTCCCTGGTTTCCAGATCTACAGGCTCGAGCTTCACTGGTAGGGGTGCTTGCGGCATCAACTATGGTCTTGTTGGGCTTCCACATTCTGTTGCTCTTAAACATCCAGTGAGTCCACAAAGAAAGATGCCATTGCAATGCTCAAGTTCTCTCTCTTTATATCCTTCCCTTTGACCATCTTTAAAAGAATGCCCAAGCCTGTGGTGTGCACCGCCATGACAAGCACAAAGATGATGATATGTGCACACTTTTGAGTTATCGGTTGTTCTCCTACCCACCGGATCAGGTAGTGGCCCATAATAACATAGAATGTGATTCATTAGCAATGGTGCAGTTACTGCTATCAGTGCATGGGCATCTATTCACCAGGATTGTTAGCACATATGTATCACCACCCCTTGGTGTCACACTCACATCTCAAATGGATGCACTGACGTTCCCTCCTTTGGCCCACATCCACCCTTCCCCTTTGCCCACCCATCCAAATACCTTCCCCCACTTCTTCCATCTTTATATCCCGCAACATCCAAGAGCGTCCTTCTGACTGCACTCGTCAATCTTGCAGTGACTCCGTTCATACCTATGACATATTTCCATTGCTCTATGGCTTTTCTGTGGAGGACAAGTTTGCTCTTCATGTACTTCCCAGGTCATAACCCATACACTCGCCCAACTGCTAACAGATGTACCTACAGTTATTCATTGGCATTTTCGAAACACGAAAAACTCACAGAGGTTCGATCTCATGTAGCTGATCTGCCAAGTACATTCCCACTCCGACTTGAAATAAAGACACTCTTCGAATCCGTTACATAGAGATAGGAAGGTGGGCCCTTTGGCACAACCAGTGTACCATCAACTGCATCAGAGAGGTTTCAGCATCATTCTTGTCACTGACAAGTAAAATCACTCGAAATCAGTGTCATATGTTGTAATGGGGAGGAGTAGAGCGAGAGGTCGATGGGGGGAAAGCAGGGTGTCAGGGGTCTTGGGTCAGGGGAGAGACGAGAGGTCAGCAGCGGGCTTAGTAAGCAGTGTACAGTCTATCACGTTCAGCATAGGGCACAGAGCAGCATGTGCAACTCTGGTGTATCCATCTGGTGATGAGAGGGGAATGTGAGCCCCAGGAGAAAGAAATCTACTGCAGTCAAGTACGTTACAGGAAGTAGTCAAAATTCGTGGACTTGGCAAACGAAGAACCAAAGAACCAGAGGGTAGTGGAATGGGTACTATGGAGAGCAGCATCTCGTTCTCACCGGAAGAGGGGACAGAAGAGTTAAACCTATTCACCCCATGTAGACTGAGTAGTAGCACAGCAGCACAGCCAGAAGGAAGAGGAAAATGAAGAAGCTCAAACACAGCACAAAATGTGCAGCAGTACTACCTGCAGCCAGCAGTCTTTCCCCCACATTTTGGAGACCCAACCACACAGAGAGAGTGAAAAGTTGAGCAAGCAGAAATGCCAACGCATAGACCTCAAGTGCCAGAATCTACCAACCTACCAGCCCAAGCAATCCCAGGAGGAATAATGCTGTACCAAATCATAAATGTCAATGAAATGGCAAAGGTTGTTCCGCTGTTCAGGGGGGACTATTCCAGCAAAGAAGAACCTGCAGACTGGTTCACAGAATTCCAACTGTCCTTACCAGCAATGTGGTTGGAGGACATGAAGGTGGACTGGTTTGGCCTTCAGCTTGTGGCAGGAAGCTATGCAGACAAATGGTTCATGGACCTACCATATAGCGACAAGATGAACCTGGCAATGCTCAAGGCAGCATTCTTAGAGAGGTGGCCACCATCCAAGAGACTGAAGTGGACGAAGGCCCAGCAATGTGAATGCATCCGAGCCCTAACACTGAAAGAAGAAGAGGTGGGAATGTGGATAGAGCATGAGGAAGGGGAAGACTATGGCCATGTTCTATGGGCAATGAAAGTGATGAGGCTGGTGCTGAGCATGGGGGACAAGGAGGGTAAACTCATTGAATACACTGTGGAAGGGACCCCTCAAAGTCTGCGACACGAGTTAGAAGAGGAGTATGACAGTTGGGACGAGTTTGTAGAGGCAGTGAGGAAGGTCAAGGTGAAAAAGCTGGTGAGAAGTAGGGAGGTGAAAAGGGGAGAGCAGGAACTCAGGAACGAAGTGGCAGCCCTATGCCAACAAATTAGCCAACTCATGATACGAAATGCAGCCCAGGCCTACCAGACATGGCCAGTACTGCACACAGAAGGGGAGGTTGCTCAGCCAGGCTACCTGGGCCAGTACACCAGAGTGGGAGTGACACCAAATGCAGCCATGAGGGGTATGATGGTTCCGAGAGTTCCACTGATGAGGATGCAGATCTTGGAAAAGGCAAGAATGGTACCACATCACCCAGACACAGAAATGGGCAGGTGGGTGTACAAAGCAGACATCCAAGCTTGGCACCATGCATTTGGAGAAGAAACTATGCCATCACTCAAGCCCCCATACCCTCTAAGGCCAGGCATGGCAGAGGCAGGGTCTGGAGAGTGTTTCAGCTGTGGAATGGTTACAGAACCACTGCACATTGGAAATACGTGCTCAGCCAAGGAGACTCTATGGCTCCACGAAATGAGATGGCACCAGCTGGTAGCAAGCATGCTGAGGAGAACAGTGCAGTTCAGAACAGCCCTGACCCCAGTTCAATACATGTGGCCAGTACCCCAACATGGCAACATCAAGGTGGAAACAAACATACCACATGTATACATGGTAGCTGTGGGAGAAGGGTGGCAAGGAGTGAACTTAGAACAAGACGATCAGCAAGGGGAGCAGTGGGACTGGACTGTGGAGGGAAACTTCTAGGGGCTGCACACAATGATGGACCAATGACAGCCCCAGACAGCAGTCCATCTACAGAGGTATGGGAGCCAAAGAAGAGGGAAGGGTCACCTATGGTGGAGCTAGGGTTGGATACCATGGAGGTCGACATTGGAGGAAAGGAGCGCAAGGTAGAGCAAGGACAGTGCATGTTGCTCACAAGTAAAGTACAGGATTTCGAAAATACAGTCACTGACATCTATGCACTGGATGCGATGGGCCAGTGGGTTAGGCCGAAGGTCAGCTGCCCATTCCTAGCCATACCAAGCCTGGGAGGACTGCAGGGAGAGTGGGTCAGGTTCCTAGCTGTGGTAGACAATGGAGCAATGATCAATGCAATAGACATGGGGGCGTACGATAGAGTGAAAAGCAGGCTAGAAAAGCTAAGTCCATCTAAACAGGTATTATGAATGGCAGATGGGTCACTGGTTGCATCCACAGGTACATGGGCAGGCACCCTGCAATGGGGGGGCATGAGCATACAAACAACGTTTGAGGTGTTCCCGAGTGGAAAATCGTGGAAGATGCTCATGGGCAAACCACTGCTCGATCAACTGGAGGCGGTACATGACTACAGTAGGGACGTCATATGTCTACCAATGGGAGAAGGCCATGTAGAGATCCAGAATTGGGTCAGACAAGAAGTACCAGAACAGGTGCTACCCACGAGGGTTGTGCTCGATGATGTGACACAGGAAGCGCCAGAGGAAGGGAGCGAAGGGGAAGAAGTGGACGTGCAGCACGTCGAGGCAGAGGTGCCACTAGAGGAAGGGAACAACATGATGAGAGGGTGTGAAACCAGAGGAGGCAACAGGGAACAGTCTGAGGGCATCTTCACGAGGTTAACAAAGGAGGGCCCATTCTACCCACCCAGAGTAAAGGCAATTGTAGAAGTGGTCAAATATGGACCGCTACTGCCAGACAAACTGAAATGGTGTAGAGAATAGGAATTCTCTGAGCATACAAGTAACATTCCATGCACGATGTTGTCAGATGATTACTTCCTCAGTATCAACAAGCTACTTATATATTAGTATGTACCTGTCAGATGATTACTCTACAGGTGGTCAGTAAGTGTAAGGCTAAGTAAAATGTGTGACTTACTCCTCAGTATCAACAAGCTACTGAGGAGACTAGGAGAAAATTTACTTTACTGTAGTCCGCTTTTCTGCTTATGTAACCAATCTTCGCACCAAGGTAAGTACTACTAAGGGCAGTTTAATATTCCAACAGATGTCTCTACTCACAGCCATTCCTGCTCAAGCTAGGAGTTTCTCTGGTCTCACCTCATGCCTTCCTGCCCATCCTCATGTTCAAAGAATCCCATATGAGAATTCTGTCACCTGCTCCACATCATGCTGACTCCCTGATCGCCTCACCATCTTCTCCCCAAAATTCTGAAGCTGATCATACAGACTCGGGCCTGGGGTCTGGGCCTTGGTCCAGTTCAGCCAATCACAATGTGCCACGCTCCAACCCTGTACAGGTTCCGAGCGCCCATCACCTGTCATGTCGCCGCCACTGTAGCCACTGCACAGCCACCGCTGTTGCTTCCCCTGTGATCTGCCCCACCTCTGAGGTCCCAAGCTGCTCGCACAAGAGAGGTGTTTCCGCAGTTCACTTATTCTGGTTGGTCGATTTTGGTACTGCTTCGGTTTCCCTTCTTGTCCTTCTATGATTCGTCTACACAGTCCCTACTTACTTGCACATGCAGGGTTGTACATACTGTACATTTGACAGGTGTCATCTTTTTTTCATTTGTCACTCCTTCTAAAAATTTTCCGTACCTGTAGTCACTTCCTGTACACCATAAGTATTCCAGCCGAGCATCGGAATAATGCATCCACCTTTTAGAGTCATTTTCTGAGTAATTGAGGAGTCTGGGAGTCCCTAGCATCGAGCCCTTCGAGTTTTCCCCATGTCTCCAGTGTCGTCATCGAGTCTACCCATTTCTTCGAAATCGGAAAAATCACATACAGAGTCCCATGCCTACAAGCCCACGGCCTGTTCTAGCATTAACAACCTATTCCTACGGAATTTTCCCCCACCAATTCTCTTTCACTTTTTGCGCATCCCTTTCCCTGCTCAGCACCCCTTGGGATGGACCTAGGAATTAGTTCCTTCAGCCCCCCTCTGTTTTCCCCATACACTCTTCCTCAGAAGTAGTGTCCCACACCACTGAGTACTTTAAGCTTGTCATGCAGGAAACATGTTATAGTCCCTTTGTAGACTGCACGAGTACAATGGAGCTCGCCAGTATCAGGATTCCAGATGCATAGTGTAAAGCTGGGAGCGGCAGAAACCAAATAAGAAGGGGAGAGGTCAAGTAATCCAACAGGAGATGTATGCCCAGTCAGGGTCTGCTGAACTGTCCATTTCCCAGGTCCCAGATGCACACAGTGCCATCTATCAATCCTGAGCAAGCAATGTTGTGATTAAGGTTCAAAATTACACTGTAAACTGAATACATGTGAGAGGATATGATGGCTGCAGTGCCACATGTGTACCTTTTTCGGTGTGCCCCACCAACACCCACTTACATTCCCCTGTGAGGATGTCCCATGCTCGTACATTGCAAGAGCACCCATCATCATGCAGCTAGTGCACGAACAGCATGGTCATGCATAATTTGTGATAGGGATTCTTCTCGACATCCTCTTGGGTAGGAAGGTGAGGAACACCACAGCTGGTCGATGTAACAACATACCTCAGCTAGTTCCACATGTTGACTGTGCTTGGCCATCAGTACTCGGGTTCACCCTTGTGTGGTAAGGTCCAAACCCATAGAGAATGATCACAGCTACCAGTGACAACAAGGGATCGCTTCGGCCACTTCTCTGTCGTGCCTTTGATCACTACTTCTGGTCTCACGATTTGGGGAGCGTTACTATGGCCAGCAAACACATGGGTGCAATGACCAGTATTGAGGTTCCCAATATGCATGGTGTGGTCCGCTGAATCACTGACGAGGATGTTCCTGCTGATGGCCATTGCCCAGACACCGCCCCCATGGCTGTGTAGTGACTAGCGCAATCCCCCAGTTGCGAAAGTAGAGTGATCTTCCGATGCAGATATGATACACCCATGTGATAGTAGGAGGCAAGTGACAATGGAGGTGCCATTAACAGGGAATGAGTTCATTGTTTACCTGGGATTGATGGAGGGAAGTGCCATCTTTGGGACCCCCAGAGCATCTTGTGTGTGTGGCTTAGTCTACCCATGAGAAAGCCTTCTACAGCACTAAACGTGGCAAGCCCGGCGCCTCTTTCGCATCTGCCCACCTCTCAGCCGGAAATGCTCCTCCGATTGCCTTCCCTCTTAGTTCCGTTCGCGTTTCGGCTCCCGTCCCGCCCTCGCAGCTCAGCCCTGCCAGTTTCACCTATTCCCTTGTCTTGTATGCCCGTAGCTGGGTACTCGCCTGCAGCCATGTTTGCTAGTTAGTTCCATGCACCATCTTGTCTACACATATCAGCCGAGCATCGAACTGTGTAAATGATCTCATCATCAGAGCATGAGATCGGAGTGGCTCATCATCATCATCACTGTATCATTACTGCCACCATGACCAAGACACTTGGTGAACGTTCCCTACGATAGAAGACATACAGACATAATGCGACTATTGAACATGACCCAGATGCATTCCATGGGCCAGGATTTTGGGTATGTTGACTGACCCAACACACAGAACAATGACAACGACATTTCTCGTGCAGATTCATGGGTGTTGAATGAGATCAAGCAGGATCCAAATAGTTTCCTCTTGGTGGCAAGTCACAAGGTGAATCCGTTGTCAAGTATGCAAGCTCATCGAGGTCAAGATACCCGAAGCCAAGAATCAGGCCATCAAATGGCACTCCTCTCTCTCGCTGCTGTCAAACCATGTGCTTTCGCACTCTGAACTGACCCATCATGACTCCACAGACTACAGCACTCTTCACCCCTTCTCAACATAAACCAAACAACCGACTCTTTGGGTAAAACCTTAGTCTTCATATCGAAATCTTGGAGTCCTTCTACCAGGGCAATCCATGTTCGACATATGGGTATAGCGTATCCTAGGCCAGGGAGGTTCCCATGACATTCTTGAGGTCTATCGAGGTCTAGGTGAATTCCCTGCACAACCACCATTCCAGCTGCCTTTATGACAGTCATCGGCTTCTGGATTATACTAAGTTGTACAATTCCAGCCAGAGAAATCTGAAGTTTTGTCCAGGAGGAGTTGAATGCGATAACAGACATCTCCATCCCCAGCAATGATGGTGATGGGATGATGGCTCACTGCAGACTCAAGGCATATACCCAGGTACCATGCGCCTGATCCCCTGATACTGTGAAGATTCGTATGCAGAACAGCCTCATAGGCTAGATAACCAACATCCACCAGTGTATAATGCATCCTCATGGTATCAGCTGCATAGGTTTTATCCAGAAACGAGTGAGGCACCCATTGATAACCATTCCTTTTCAAACATGGCAAATTGTTGAAAATGATTCCATGAGCGAATTTTTGGATGTGGTGGAGGAACAATTCCATCCTACAGTCGATAACTGGGTCTGCAATCCCAGCTTGAACAACCCCCCAAAACGCAGAAAGCTATCGCAAACAGTTCAAGGAAAAAAGCTCCCAATGTAATGGATCAGAAAAGGTATCTGGCCTAGGGAGTCGGGTGGATGCCTAAAGTTGTGGGCAAACATAGAGTCTCGTCAGAGCCCTCTGTTGTCTTCCAGTTTGAGAGGGCTATGCACATTGGATTGGATTGGATTGGATTCAGCTTATATGTTGTGCTTACATTTGTAGTCAGGGTACCATTTCCCAATTTGAGATACATCCCAACACAATGAAAAGATCTCATTGGCATAGCCATGTTGTTCTGGTTCCATGTGGTACTCTTGAAGCTCCCTCTCCATTGCATCCATATGCTGTACTCTGTCGCTTAGCCAAAGGTAGAGTCGGTTGGTGGAGATTCCCTCTGTATATATCCAGAGTCTCCACTACCATACTGATTGGAAAATTGGGATGGTATGGTCGAGGATTGAAGCTGATGAGGAGACCACTTGTATCCCTATATCGAGGACAGGGACTGCTTCCGCCTCCTGGTGGGTTGTCTGTGTTCTGGCAGCAGGTTCCTTCTAGTATTCATGCAAGGCCTCGCCTACCAGAATGCACAAAGAATCCAACCAAAATGGAATAAGCTCATCCATGCCACAATCCACAAAGGGTTCATCTGGATTTGCGATAGTTGGCTGACAAGAAGCGCATTTTTTGTCTGAATTCATAGTCCTTCAGACCACCCGCAAATGGAAGTTATGTCAAAGGTAATGCGATCCACGTCAATAGGAAAGACATAGACATGTGAAATCGCAAACACACCTGAAAACATTGGAGTTATAACTTCATATCGGACACATCAGAAACCACTGCTCAACCTGGAAGTCCACCAGTTCCTTCCACCCAGGTCACGACTGGCATGTAGTCCACATCACCCTGTTGAATGATATCTAACAGCTCTTCCAGCAGAACTCTGGTGCTCCCAAAAGAGCAACCAGGGACGTGCCTTGTGGGGTGGTTTTGGCAGCCTTGAAGGGATACTGCTGGAGGACATAGGAGATGCATGAGATGAGGTGGTCTGTAGACAGTTGCAATGTCTTCAGCTTTGGATTTTGTGAGTGGATAAGGTGGAAAGGACTGGTTTCTGGCATAAGATTGGAAGGTATGATGTACATGTACAGTATACAAAACCATCAACCCTTCATCTGCACTTCACACCCAGAGGTTCACCAGTGTTAATAAAAGAGAACAAAAACAACATGCAAAAATGGGGACTCGCCTGTTTTTCTTCATAATATGCTTCAGTGTGCAGGGTACATGGGACATTCTAACAAATGGATGTGATTAGTGAGTACAGTACACTGGCCCGTATTGCATATGGTTGGGATAGCACAAATGCCTATGCATTACGAGGTCTATGCATCAACAGGTTGTCACACAATTGTGACATCATGTGACACCTCTATAAGCACCAAGAATACACAGCAGAAATACAGTTATTTACACTTGATATACTTGTCTAGAGTAGTCTGTGTAGAGTGTAGGCTCAATCGTGAGAATGATTGATAAGATAATGATTACTTCCCTCGCCCTATAGGCTCGGGTATTTATACTGTGTGAGAACATTATTCTAGAATAGTCTACTACAGTATGGAATGTTCAGCTACCTTTGAGAGTCTTACATGGAATGCCGGTATCTACTCCACGATACCAACACTCCCCCTCAAGCTGGGGTCATACCCATTTCTTTGGTACGCCTCTTGTGCTTGTCTCTAGGTAGCGCTTTAGTAAGTATATCAGCTGTTTGGTACCTGTCGGAACAATGACAAATTTCGACCTTCTTTTGGTCAATCTTCTCATGTGTGTAATGATGAGATATGTCGAAGTGCTTTGTCCATGCGTGAAATTGGGGATTATAGGCTAAGGCTCACACTCCTTCACTGTCTGTCATTATTTTAGTAGGCCCTGTTGGTCTGTACCCCAGCTCTGCATATAGTTTCCATAACCATACGCATTCTCAAGTACACTTAGCCAGTGCAGCATATTCTGCTTTGGTTGTTGACAGCGCAATTAAGGTTTGTTTCTTCAAGCCCCAAACAATGGCTCCCCCTTGAGCTAAGAATACATAGCCCATGACAGATGCGCAGTTCTCAGTATTGGCAAAGCTCATGTCTATGTACCCTTGGAATTGTTGGAGTTTGAATCACCCCTGTGTGATATTACATTTTGGTGCGAGTTTCTTATGCTTACATAAGTGCTTAGAGCGCACTTAGTAGTATGTTTTTCATACTGTTCCCTCAGTAGTTGAGTCACTACTGAGGGTAAGTCCATATATATCTTACAGTAGACTACTTACTGATACCCTGTAGCTGCCTACAGGTACTTCAATACATATAGTAGTTGAGTCACTACTGAGGCTGCCTACAGCCCTTTTCTACAGGAATATTTGGGTAGTAGTACTGCCTTCCTTTGCTCTATACATTATACCATAGTCCTTTGTCCCTTGTAGATACCTCAATATTCTTTTGGCCGCTACCCAGTGTCTTAAGTCTGGGTTTGATGTAAATGAGGCCAGTCTATTTACAGCATAGGCGATGTCAGGCCATGTGGCAACCACAGCATACATCAAAGATCTGATCAGGGAAGCATACTTATTTTGGTTAGTCACTTCTCCCCATTCCTCCTCCAGGAACATCTGAACCTTTGTGTCTGCAGGTGTTTTCACACTGTTCATGCTCTCTAATCCCTGTGCCTGTAGTATAGACTCTATGTACCGGGTTTGACTTATTAATAAAGTACCTTTTGCCTGGTCTCACGTGATTTCTATACTGACAATTTTCTTCGGGTCTCTGAGGTTGGTAACCTCGAACATAGATTGCAGTTGTGCTTTTAATGATGCCATAAGCCCCTGTTGCGATGTGAACAGTAGGAGATCATCAACCCATACTGTGATGATTTCTATTCCCTCTGCCATCCGTTGGACATATGCACAGGGATCTGACCACAGGCATTTGAATCCACCTCGCACTAACTGTCTATTCAACTCGAGGTTCCACTCTCTTCCGGATTGCTTCAGCCCATACAGTGTCTTTATTAGCTGGCACATGCATTGTGTACTGTCCTCGAAGCCTTCGGGCTGTTTCATATAGACCTCTTCTTTTAATAGGTCATTTAGGTAAGCCCCCTTTACATCCATTTGTTGTATTTCCCAATCCTGGGAAACAGCTAGCACTAATATTGCCCTAATTGTCTCCAGCCTCACTACCAGTGAGAATGTATCCATATAATCCATCCCCAGTATTTGTGAGTACCCTTTTGCTACTAGGCATGCCTTATACTTTTCTAATCTTCCTTCTTTATTATATTTCTGAACGAGTACCCATTTGTTGGACACTGGCATCCTACCCTTTGGTAAGTCTGTCAGTTCCCACATCCCCATTCGGTGTAGCTGATCTATTTCTGTTTTGACAGCTTTTTCCCACTCTGACCATTTGGGTGAGTCACGCACCTCTTTCAGCATTCTCAGGTTGTCAGGTAAGGCACTACTTTCATTTAGTGCTGCACATACTAACACTGACCATTCTATAGGGCTTTCTTCGAGTCCTCCCTCATCGGGGTCTTGAAATTGTTCTGGTGAGTTGTCACTTTCATTTTCTGACAACTCCAGCATAGGATCGTTTAGTGCCTGGTAGTCTTTAACTACCCTGGGCCTACCACTCTTTCTCTGGTGAGTCTCACTTTCGTTGTCTGTCTGTTTTCATTTACTGACATGCTCTTGATCTCTTTTAGCTTTGTCTCTATTATTCTCAGTATCCTGCACATCCTCGTCAGCCATGTTCCCGGGCTCTGGCTCCCCCTTGCATGGCATACCATCTGACAAGGTGGGTGGAGTGCTCGTTGTACTGACTGGACCTTTCAGGAAATGAAAATTATGCAACGTTTTGATGGATCTGGTGCAGGCGTTGTAGAAATGGACAGTGTGTGGACCATCCAGGAAACCCATGAAGGTGAGTTGCACAGACTTGGCATCAAGTTTGTTGAGACTGATGCCTTCATCCATGATCCATACAGGGCATCCAAACTCCTGGAAATGGGACACATCAGGACGTCGTCCTGTCCACTTCTCATATGGGGTCATGCTGACCAGTGCTCATGTATGTGAGCAATTCCAGACATATGCTGCATGGGTGATTGCCTCAGTCCAGAGGAATGCAGGGACCTTTCCTGCAATCCTCATGGCATGAGCCAATTCTCCTAGCGTTCGATTGAAATGCTCTGCCATGCTGTTCTGTGCCAGTGAATACAGTGCAGTAACCTGCAAGTTGATTCCTGTATCGTGACACCATGTAAGTAATTTGTTATTGACTTATTCTTTTCCATTATCAGTGCAGATGACTTTTGTCCAGCATCCCAATTGGCATTTGAGGTATGTGATGTATTCTTTCAGTTTATTTGATGCCTCTCCCTTAGTTGCCATGAACCAGACCTCACAATAATGGCTGGCATCGTTGATAAATGATATGTACCAGCGCACCTGCCTGCTTAGGGCTTCTGTTCATGCTGGACCCCATATGTCAGTGTGGATCATCTCACCCAGCTGTGTGTCTCTTGGCACAGACTTTTCTGGGAATGGCAGCCAAGTCTGCTTCGCTTCTATACATGCAGGACAATCAATAATTGGTGATGGCATCATGGTGAGTCCATCCACCAACCAGTCGTGTTGAAGGTGCTGGAGTCCTTTGACTCCAATGTGCCCAAAACACTGGTGCCAGTCATCCCAGGTACATGCCTGGTATGCGTGCTCTGCAGGTTCATGCCTGCGCACTCGTAATTTGTATATCTCACCATGTATATTAGCTATAGCAAATAGATTGTGTTGTTGATCAAATAATTTCATCTGTCCTCCCCCGGAAACAGAGGAGCCACCCTCCTTATCAAGGCATGTCAATGAAATTAAATTATGTACAGCGTTGGGGGCATATAGTACGTTCCACAATGTGATGATGGAAGTTCTATTACCTATTCGTGCCTGTAGCACGATTGTCCCAACTCTGTACACTGTGATTGTGTGGTCACTGATACCCCGGATCACCTTTTGTATAGGGATCATATCCCTAAATATTGTCTTATCCTTTGCTATGTGTGCCATGCTTCCTGAGTCGGCTACCCATGTATACCACTCAACGCATTCATCTATTCCTTCATATGATACAGTAAATGCATCATGTATACTACTTCTATCAGATGTCCCTTTCCCATCTGTGAGTAGCACCTGCTCATCATCCTGTATGTCACATGTAGGCAGTTCCATGATCGAGGCAAAATTAGCCTGCCCAGATTTAGCCTTTTTAGGCAGCCTGCCATGCTTTTTCCAGCACTTGTCTTCCATGTGACCTAATTTTTGACAGTAGCCACATTTGGGTTTCCCCTTATGATGGCACTTGTCAGTCGTGTGGTTATCGCATCCACAGATACTGCAGGCCTTAGTGGGCTCCTTTCATTTATTATTTACTTTCCTCTGAGTAAATAATGCATGATCTTGTGGAGTCCCCTGCCTGCACTTGTATTCATCTACTAGTACTGCTGTGAGTTCTTTGACCGTGACTGAATCAACACCTTTCCCGGCAATCTGGCCTGCCATATATGATGTGGTAAACATCATCCAAGACTCCGGTGTAGGGAGAATATCCTCCCTACTAGGATATTTCTTTTATTTCACTGTTTTTACTTACTGATTTGTTTTCTCTTCTTTCTTTTGTTTTTTTTTTACTTTGTGTTTGCACGCATTTGGCTTATGTAAGCCCGCGCGACCACCTCGAGAGCACCTGTACATAAAAAAAAAATAATAGACGCATTATAGAGATGAAACAGATGGAATTCCAAGCCAGAGTGCTTGGAATATTATTTCTTCATTCCTGATGTGCTATAGCTGTTTTCTTGAGTCTCTCTAGGACTTTTGGGGCGCGTTTTTTGGTCTTTTCCTCTACTCTTTGACCCCTCTACCAGGCAACTCAAGCCTCCTGGGTCGAACTGAGACCCCCTTCCAACAGGAGACTCTCTAGTCTCCTCCCACACTCCTTTTTTATCAATCTTTACATCTGGAGCCCACCGCAAGGGGGCTGTTTTGCTTGGTACCCCTACTTCTCCCCCTCCCCTCGAGCTTGTACACGCGTTTTCTCGAGAACCGACGCGCCGGACCTCTCGCTTTTCTGTATTCGGATTCTACTCGACGAGCCCTTTCGAACGAGGTCTTTTTCGTCGCATCTGCTTCAGTACTTCTGGAGATATTCTCATTTTTGTGGAGAAGGCCCTGTAGGACGAAAATTGGAATAACTCAGGACTGGGTCCACCATTTTCTCCGGTTCCTCGTTCTCCCAGCTCTCCTCGCGTGCCTCTACCACCCTCCGAAGTTTTGTAGAATTCCGTCGAGCAGTTGTTCACCAATGTGTTGTCCCCCCCTACCTCCGAGCTTGCACACGCGTTTTCTCGTGACCCGACGCGCCGGACCTCTCGCTTTTCGGGATTCTGATCCTACCCGATGAGACCTTTCGAACGGTGCCTTTGTCGTCGCGTCCGCTTCAGTACTTCTGGAGATATCCTTATTTTTGTGGAGAAAGGCTCTGTAGGACGAAGATTGGAATAACTCGGGACTGAGTGCGCTGTTTCCCATGTCTCTTCGTTCTCCCAGCTCTCCTGGCCTGCCTCTACCGTCCTCCAAAGTTTTGTAGCATTCCGTCAAGCAGTTCCTCCCCAGCGTGCTGCCGTCCTCCTCCCCTGCCACAGCTTATGCTCCCTGGCACTCTCCCTTGTGTTTTAGCTCCCTCTCGAGTTTTAGGGAACTGTTTCCCATCGTCTTAGAGTCAGTCGAAGCCCTGTCAAGACCCCACCAGCTGCTTTGAGAACCAGCTGTGTTCCAGACCCTTTCGAGATGCGTTTGTGACATAGATGCTTCGTTAGATGCATTTGCTTCGTTTGTAACATATTCGAGATGCATTCTGAGACCCTCCGAGACACAGTCGTAATGTGTTCGAGATGCACCCTCATTGTTCATATCGTGTTCCAGATGTATCCGCTTCGTTCCCCCTTCGAGGTGCAATTGTATCATACCCCAGACATATCCGCTTTGTTCCCCTGCCAAGATGCGTTCATAACGTGTTCTAGATGTGCCCTCTTCGTAACGTGTTCGAGACGCTTTCCAAGATCCAGATGAGATGCAATCATAACAAGTTCCAGACGCAATTGTATCATATTCCAGACACGTGCCCTCTTCATAACGTGTTCGAGACGCTTTCCGAGATCCAGACGAGACACAATCATAACAAGTTCCAGATGCAATTGTATCATATTCCAGACGTATCTGCTTCGTTCCCCTTTCCAGACGCAGTCGTAACATATTCCAGACGCAATCTTAACATATTCCAGACATGTTTGGAGACCTACTGAGACACAGTTGTAACGTATTTGAGACGCTTTCTGAGACCTATCGAGACGCATTCCAAGACCTGTCAAGACGCAATCATGACATAGACGCTTCCCTCAGATGCACCTGTACCCCTACACCCTCCCTGCTCGTGTCATATTCACTTTGTGAAATATATGTTGGTTTTATCTGTTTGGTTTCTTACTCTCGGGATACCCCTGTGGAGCACTCTCGGTCTCGTTCTAGAAGATGCTCCCAGGGAGGCGCACTCGAGCACGAAGCTCCCCCCTTGTTTCCCCTTCAAGGCATCCCCTCGAACTTCAAAGGACCTCCCCTTCTCCCCCGAGCTTGCTCCGAGCAGCTCATTTCCTTGCCGAGTCACTTATGCAGGCTTGTGGCACACTGTGGCTTAGCCACGGTGGTGTGTCCCAGATAGCAGGCTGGTGACTTAGCTTCCACACTTGCTTCGTAGCTTGAGAGAGGATTGGCAGTCATGTGTGCACTCAGTAGGTTGTTAGAGTGCTCGAAGGTTTGTTCCCCCTGCCTCGAAACTGCTTCGAGGGCTCTGTCGAAGCCACCCTTGGATCTCGAGCCCCCCACAGAACCTTGCTCCTCCTTTGTGAGGCTGTGATTTTGACAGCGAAGCCTTCCCCTTTGAGCTCTGAGTCAACCCCAAGACTACCCCAGAGTGCCTTTCGAGTTCAAGAGTCCCGTGTCCCCCTCAAGAGCAATCTGCCACTTCGAGCCCAGTCCCACCCTCAAATCGAGTCCCAAGGCTCATCAGAGCCTCTCGAAGGCTTGTGTTTCCCCTTCGCACAGCTGTCCTTCCCCCTCGAGTCACCTTCCGAGGCCTGTCTAGGCTCGAGTCCCTCTCGTCTTCGAAGCCACCCCCTCGAGTCCCCTCGTTGCCCCTTGAGGCCACTCTGGCACCCTCTCCTGCTGCATGGGTACCCCTTCTTGTTCATGTTTTGTTTTCTTTATGGTCTCTTTTGCTTTTGAGTTCGCATTTTTGAGTTTTGACATAGAGTTTCTGTTTCAAGGAGGATAGCCCTCGTCGTGTTGTGTGGTATGGCTCGGTATGTGGTGACTGAGGACAGTCACTATCTCAAGCCACCCTCAGATGTAGGGAGAATATCCTCCCTACTAGGATATTTCTTTTATTTCACTGTTTTTACTTACTGATTTGTTTTCTCTTCTTTCTTTTGTTTTTTTTTTTACTTCGTGTTTGCACGCATTTGGCTTATGTAAGCCTGCGCGACCACCTCGAGAGCACCTGTACATAAAAAAAAAAATAATAGACACATTATAGAGATGAAACAGACAGAATTCCAAGCCAGAGTGCTTGGAATATTATTTCTTCATTCCTGATGTGCTATAGCTGTTTTCTTGAGTCTCTCTAGGACTTTTGGGGCGCATTTTTTGGTCCTTTCCTCTACTCTTTGACCCCTCTACCAGGCAACTCAAGCCTCCTGGGTCGAACTGAGACCCCCTTCCAACAGGAGACTCTCTAGTCTCCTCCCACACTCCTTTTTTATCAATCTTTACACCGGCATGTTTAATAATAGAATATCTTTAAACTCGTCATCTGGGACTGGTTTCCCCATGGCTGACAGGTCGTTCCACATCCATTTGAGTTTATTAATATGTGCCATGATGTTATCACCCTCAGGACACTTAGCATTCAATAATTCTCTCTTAGCTATGAGAGTGGTTTGAATGCCACATGTCTGATGAGCCATCTTCAAATTTTCCCACATCTGTGCTGCTGTCTTGGCATGCATGATGTGGTCCATTTGTTGGTCATCGAGATTTGTTAATATGAGGGTCTGCGCGATAAGATCTTCTTCTTCCCACACTGCAATTTCGGCACTGTTGCTCGAGTCCTCCTCCAGCTTTGGGTAGTTTCCCTCAGTGTACTTAAAGACCTTGTGCAGGCATAAGAATTTTTGCATTCTAATTCTCCATGCATGCCAATTATTGTCTTTAAGCATATCTACCTTGTAAGATGAGATGGCACCGAGGTTTTGTACCCTACTACCAGTTCCACTAGCGTTGTTTGTATTTGTTGTTATGTTAATGAAGTCATCGGCACTTCCTGACATAGTGACGTGAAGTTTTTATTTAGATAGCGATAAGTCGATAGAGGTATTGTTTATAGCATCAAGCCAGGGCTCATAACCTGTAGAGTGTAGGCTCAATCATGAGAATGATTGATAAGATAATGATTACTTCCCTTGCCCTATAGGCTTGGGTATTTATACTGTGTGAGAACATTATTCTAGAATAGTCTACTACAGTATGGAATGTTCAGCTACCTTTGAGAGTCTTACATGGAATGCCGGTATCTACTCTGTGATACCAACAGTCTGGGTAGAATGAAGTATGTCCTCTTTTTGTAACATCGCCCAGTATTTACATAGAAGGTTGGCCAATGCGAGTGAGAACTGGGGATCTCCATATTGCATGCATGCCCCCTCGAGTTGCTGACAAAGCGTGATCATCTCAGTGTGTGACATTGGTGGAGTGGTTTCTTCATCGTCCTCGTCGTCCTCAACTTCGATCATGTTGGCTTTGTCAGCCAAGAGCTCTCACACCTGATTAGCTATTCCCTTCACAGTTCCATCTAACTCATTTTCCTCTAGCTGCCTCTTGTCCACCAGGTTGAGAACTTCATCCAATGTGGGAACATCTCCAAAGATACAGTTGTGTCCTTTGAGAGTAAAGATATGGCCCTCGAGTTCTGCTTCAATGGATGCCAGTTGGCATGTTGTCAGTGCAGCAATAGATTGGGCAGGGATTTTGATTTTGAGGCTGCTTTGGGTTGTGGCTGCATCCTGGAGCTCATCAACAGCCTGAAGTGCCTGATCAACATCACCTTCAGCATCCATGATTGCTTTCAGCACTGGCTGCCAGTCTGCATCAACAAAACGGTCTCCCAGGTGTGCTTGAAGGGTGGATTCAGCATCAGGGAGGGTCATATCTGAAGTTACAAAGTCTCGGAGGATTGTCCATGCAAGAGGGTCAGCATGACTTGGATAAGGCAGGAGGGATGGAATGGCAGATAGGTCTCTGATATAGTGGTTAGTGGATTTTATGGTCAATGAAGTGTGAACGTATGGTTGGATTTGGGCATGGTTCCAGCAACTTTGGATTGTCTCACATGTCACCGTAAACCATGCATCCTTTGCCATGGTCATTGCCTCCAATAAGTCAATTTTATAGATGTTTGCTTTGCCAGCATCATCAAGGTCAAGAGCTCAAGCACAAAAGCTTCAGTGATAGATTGCCTTGAAGTATCGAATGATGCCAGCATTGCATGGCTGGACAAATGATGTCATATTTGGCTCAAAAAACTCTAGATCAACATTGGTTGGCCTGTAAGGTGTTGCAAGGTGGGTGCTGAAGTTGTCAACATAAAGACAAATGTGCCAATGTTGTTGCTTCATACAAAGGTCAAGTCTCTTTAGCCACCTGTTTTTGTCAGTCCGAGTTAGAGTCAGAGGCTGTCTGAATTATGTAATCAATCATGCGCACTCTTCAAACAGGTCTGCTGTCATCCAGGCCTTGGTGTTGTTCCGATAATAAAAGCCATGTTGCTCTGGACTTTGATTCTTGAAGCATTGTGGTTTCCTGGACTTTCCAATAAAAAATGGCTCGAGTTGTTCACTTCCATCAGCATTACATGCAAGGCCTACAGTAACCCGGAATTTGTCTTTCTTCTTGCCACTCATTTGTTTCGTTGCAAGGCCACAATCAGGGGGGCAACTGTAAATTATATAAATTAGATAAGTTATGCTTAAATTTTGTATGGCTTACAATGGGAACAATGCTGTTTCATCGAAGTTAAATCGATCACATGGGGCATATTTTGCAAGAACTCGCTGACAATGTTGCCACTCTCTCTCTCTACTGCATCAGTGTCAACTGAGCCTGCCTCTCCATGGCATCGATGCTCGCGAATATTGTAGGCTTTGCAAAATGATGCAATCCAGCCATCACCTGGGAGTCATTCCTCTTCAGGAATTTCTAATTCATCTTCAAAATGTTTCTGTTTCTCCTGTAACATTGGCCCATTGACCATTTCCCCCTTGTTCTCCATATGCTTAATCCACAAAACTAGTGCACACTCAACCTGTGGGCAAGTGACAACATGAGGCTGCTTTGATGACAGTGCATTAGGGTTGTCATTGATCCGAGCTTCCATTTTGGGATGATCTCATAATTTGTGTGAGAGTGTGGCTTGATTGAAGATGAGGGCACTGGTCTTGAGGGTGGCAAAATGCTGAACAATGTCTGACTGAGCCATGTGAGGGTGTGCATCAACAAAACTATAGACAGAAATCCAGTCTGAAAGTGTGAGGTGTATTCAAGAGGTGGATGCTGATTTCTGAGCAGAGGTGGCAGGTGCATTGGCAGCCTTCTGCCACTTTGCTGGCTGAGGGGTGGGAATGGTGGGTTTAGTGCATGGTTTGCACTTCAAGGTTTCTGGCATTGTGATTGGCTGCAGAGTAGGGTGTTGGTGATTGGCCAGTTGGCACCAGACCACCTTAAATATGAACTCAAGAATTATTGTCAGTCCCACTCCCTCATTGTGGCCTCCTCATAATGCATAACCACCATTGTGGGTCAATGCATTATGCATTATCCTTGCATTGTCAGTGTGCCTGACATGGGAACTTAAAAATCTTATGCATTATTAAGTTTATGCATTATTACATCATGCAATACGAGCCAGTGTACTGTACAGGGATTGGCTTTTACTCAATCATTCAGCAATGCAAGCAGCAGACATGGTGTCATGTGATCCAAGTAGTCTGATTCAACCATACCTTGGGCAAAGACCTTTCCTTGGTTTGCATTGCCCATTCCTGTCAGTGCAGATGGGAACACATCTCAGAGGGTTGGCACAGGTTACAGTTTCGATGTTCTTGTGGGCGGTGCAATCAGTAGTCATGTCATTGCCTTGTTTCAATGGACCCACAGTTATATGTACATGATGTGGGTCCCAACTAGTGATGGTATTATTTGCATTCGACAGTGGGTGCATCATCTGTTGGGGCAGACAACAGCATCCCACACTGAGAATAGCAGTGAGTCTGGATTACAAGTCGTGTCACCTGTCATTATTAGATGCTATTAGGTGGCCTATTTTAGTGGGAAGAACTGCTTGGTAACATTCAACAGGGTGTTGTGGGCCACATGCCAGTTGTGACCTGACTGGAAGGAACTGGTGGATTTCCAGATTGAACAGTGGTTTCCAGTGCATCTAATATGATGTCATAACTCTGATTTTCACATGTGTACATTCTGCCTATTAACTCAGAACACATTACCTTTGGCACAGCTTCCATTTCTGGGTGGTCTGAAGGACTATGATATCCAGCAAAAAAAAGGGCTTCCTATCTGCCAGCTATCATGAATCCAGAACATGGTTGATGACCTCTTTTTGGATTGCATCATGTCTTTTAGGATAACATTCCCACAAGCCACTCTGACCTGCAGTCACTGACTTTCAGCTTGTTAGTCACATGCTAATGTAATGAATACATCCTATTGTTGATATACTGGATAGAACACAAAACACAAAGTTAGGGTTGCATATTAACAAATGTATCTATTGAAGCATTCCTGCCATTTGTTCCCATGGACCATTGTACTTAGGTCCAACTCTGTACAACCTCTTGGAATGATCAATATGCTGCACATTGAATAAAATGGGTTCTGCAAAGATGTTGGTATCCATAGAAGCAATCTACCCTGTGGGCCTTTCAGCCAACCATCATGGTGCAACTGTACTGGTTGAGTGTTGTGCTCAGAAGTGAGGCCATCAAGAAGTTGCATACTCCCAGATAATGCATGTGATGAGACAGAGGAAAAGCAAATGGGCTGTGTTCTATAAGTCTGGACAGCTGATTCAGAGTAAAGTCAGCTTATGTGGCAAGTATAAATACAGATATATGCAGATAGTGTACTCACAACTGGTAGCTTGTAACATAGTGGGAATTTCATTGACATATACTGAGGTTGCAACAGTTCCACCCTCTGAGCTGGAAACAATCCCATTACCATCAAGGGAGATTGCAACTGAGGTGACATAATCAGTATGCCCCTGGAGAGAGCTGCCAACCTCAACTCCACTCTTTGCATCCCAGACCTTCACAGTTTTGTCCCTTGAGCCTGACACAGTCCTGTTGCCATCAGGGGAGAATGCAACTGAGGTGACATTTGAAGTATGCCCCTGAAGAGGGCTGCCAATCTCAACTCCACTCTTTGCATCCCAGACCCTCACAGTTTTGTCCCCTGAGCCTGACACAATCCTGTTGCCATCAGGGGAGAATGCAACTGAGGTGACATATTCAGCATGCCCCTGAAGAGGGCTGCCAATCTCAACTCCACTCTTTGCATCCCAGACCCTCACAGTTTTGTCCCCTGAGCCTGACACAATCCTGTTGCCATCAGGGGAGAATGCAACTGAGGTGACATCTGAAGTATGCCCCTGAAGAGGGCTGCCAATCTCAACTCCACTCTTTGCATCCCAGACCCTCACAGTTTTGTCCCAAGAGCCTGACACAATCCTGTTGCCATCAGGGGAGAATGCAACTGAGGTGACATAATCAGTATGCCCCTGAAGAGGGCTGCCAATCTCAACTCCACTCTTTGCATCCCAGACCCTCACAGTTTTGTCCCCTGAGCCTGACACAATCCTGTTGCCATCAGGGGAGAATGCAACTGAGCTGACATATTCAGTATGCCCCTGCAGAGGGCTGCCAATCTCAACTCCACTCTTTGCATCCCAGACCCTCACAGTTTTGTCCCCTGAGCCTGACACAATCCTGTTGCCATCAGGGGAGAATGCAACTGAGGTGACATATTCAGTATGCCCCTGAAGAGGGCTGCCAATCTCAACTCCACTCTTTGCATCCCAGACCCTCACAGTTTTGTCCCCTGAGCCTGACACAATCCTGTTGCCATCAGGGGAGAATGCAACTGAGGTGACATCTGAAGTATGCCCCTGAAGAGGGCTGCCAATCTCAACTCCACTCTTTGCATCCCAGACCCTCACAGTTTTGTCCCCTGAGCCTGACACAATCCTGTTGCCATCAGGGGAGAATGCAACTGAGGTGACATTTGAAGTATGCCCCTGAAGAGGGCTGCCAATCTCAACTCCACTCTTTGCATCCCAGACCCTCACAGTTTCATCCCCTGAGCCTGACACAATCCTGTTGCCATCAGGGGAGAATGCAACTGAGGTGACATATTCAGCATGCCCCTGAAGAGGGCTGCCAATCTCAACTCCACTCTTTGCATCCCAGACCCTCACAGTTTTGTCCCAAGAGCCTGACACAATCCTGTTGCCATCAGGGGAGAATGCAACTGAGGTGACATATGAAGTATGCCCCTGAAGAGGGCTGCCAATCTCAACTCCACTCTTTGCATCCCAGACCCTCACAGTTTTGTCCAAAGAGCCTGACACAATCCTGTTGCCATCAGGGGAGAATGCAACTGAGGTGACATATTCAGTATGCCCCTGAAGAGGGCTGCCAATCTCAACTCCACTCTTTGCATCCCAGACCCTCACAGTTGTGTCCCTTGAGCCTGACACAATCCTGTTGCCATCAGGGGAGAATGCAACTGAGCTGACATGCCAAGTATGCCCCTGTAAGACAAGCTGAGTTGCTGGCCAGTCCTTCAGATCCCCTTGGGGAACTTGCACAAGGTTGGAGAATTTGGGCACCAACTTTCTTGATAGCAAAGAACTAGATGGGGAAAGTGGTAGTGCAGAGAGGTATAAGTGTGGGGTACTAGATGAGATAGCTGCAAAGAAAATTTGCATAAACTTGACCCCATCTATTGCTAATGCAGCTGGGACCTCATAACCCACAGAACCCTTTTGCATCATTACACATTAGATTAAATGCTGAGGGGAAACTGGCTTCCTTACCTGCAACCATCTGCCTGCAGTTGCAAAGGAGACTTCAGCACCCCCTAATGCTCCAATGAGGCTGAGAACCTCAAGCCAGAAAAGTAGCCTTTCGCTCTCTAGGATGCCTTGTAGAGATGTGGCAAGAGTCACATCAAACTTCGAAGTCCCCAAATGCTTGGCCCAGAATTTGCATGAGTATGATAAATGATCTGAAATATTTTTCTTGATCCTCTCCGTCAAGTCAGGAACCTGGCAATTCCTCAAGTAGGAGCTCTC
This sequence comes from Pisolithus marmoratus, assembly GCA_024613145.1. Lineage (NCBI taxonomy): Eukaryota > Fungi > Basidiomycota > Agaricomycetes > Boletales > Pisolithaceae > Pisolithus > Pisolithus marmoratus. Next base: position 35,985 of record JANFAE010000327.1, on the reverse strand, counting down.
CAGCCCACAGACGTTGAAACGCAGCTCAGTGCGAAGTACCTCCAGTGATGCATGCGCTAGGTCACTTTGGTTGGAAATGTCGATGAAGTAGTCCGCGCTCCGTGAGTGGTCGGTCAAGAAGTCGTAAAAGGATGCATGGAGGGGTTGGACAGGAGTTGTGTCATCAGTAGTCCCTCGCAGTACGGGAGCCATGAAGCGAAGGACGATTCCTACATTATAGCTGCCATCCTCGTTGGGGAAGAAACGGCGTATGCCATTCAATGCCGTCATGGGTAAAGGTTCCACCGTCATCAGAAGCTGCCGCATAACAGAACAGAATCGCCTGAGTTTTGGGCCTGACTTCGGCACAAAACTTTCAAGGATGGCAGTATACATGTCATCTAAAAGTGACTTGCCCTCCTCAGACGTGATAGCCATCACACTCTGGAATTGTTCTTTCACAGTTGCAGCAAATGTATCTTGTTTGATGAATTGGCAGGCCAGACGCGCCCATTCGAAGAGCCCACCTGACTTGTGAACGATCTGTTCGATCTCCGTGTCACCAATCTCATTAAGGCTAATAAGTTCCTTTGAGACAAATAGACTGATGTCGCGCTGTGCGAACTTGGCTGGGACGTCGTCCAGGCATATCGCTCTGACGTGCTTGGGACCGTCTAGAGCACCTGCAATATCGGGCAGACGTCGGGATGTTATCAGAATCCGGAAACCAGGCAGGTTCGCAGCTTCTGTCGATGACAGAAGAGATAGAATATGCGTCCTGGATGAGGCCTGCCCGCTTTCATCTAACGCATCGATGACAACTACCACATTTCCGACGATAGCATTCGTGGCCTTCGACAACGGTTCCAAGATCAATTTCTGCCACTGCTGTAACAAGTCAGGTGTCGTCTTCAGAGTGTGGTCCTCTGCGAGAACACGGGCTAATGCTCGTCGGAACGCAGGGTATTGGCCAGCGAGGTCGCGGGCAATAGTTGTTAGCAACTTCTCCTCCCGGTGCTCGCCCTGCCTGTCACGGGCAAAACAGAAGCACGACCCGAGCCCCCCCATATCCTTAAACAAAGATGCAATGGTATGGGCAATGGCAGATTTCCCCCTTCCGGCCTGTCCATGAAGCCACAAAATGCATGGGGTGTCGCAGCTAGCGTCATTTATCCACTCGATAATATCGTGCAGAATCTCTATCCTCGTGTTTTCTAAGCATTTCTTCGTCGTATTCAAACCTGCGCCGCCTGCATATGCCATGCCTTCCATGTTCAACTCCTCGAGGAAGCGGTATACTTTGATCTGTATGTCCCCAGTCTTCATTTGTATGTCCCGAGTCTGGCAGTCTCGGCAATACCACATCAACTCGTCTAGCATCTTGATATAATTGGCAGTGACGGTCTGTCTTTCGGACACTATGTTCTTTCCGAGCCTCCGCCCTGAGAAAGTATGGGGATGAGAGTTTCATAACGAGCGATGAAAGAGACCTACAAAAGTTGATTATTTCAGAGTAATCTTTGATAAACTCTGCACAGGCACTGATTACCCGCGCAATCTTTGCCAAGGGTCCTCTCATGCTGTCGATGTTCTTGATGATATCGCCTTCCGAAAGGAATGCATACACAGAGTTGACTTTGTACAAAAGCTCAGATATCGCCTTATCTAGGTTAACTTGCGCGAGGATCAACTAGCATGAGGAATACGTGAGTAAAGAAATTAGATAAACGACCAGGAGTCGTACTTTGGAAGCAGCGGTGAGTATACCCAATGCTGCCTGGGCATAGGGATGGGCCTGCGAGTGCAATGAGTCGTGGAACACACGCCCGAAGAAAACACACACTTTTGCAACGGTGGTAACTACACTATTAAAGATGTCAAGAGCTCCAAGAAGTGTGTCACTCAAGCCTCTGGGGTTGGCCTCTGCTGCAATGTTGACAGCCATTTCGCCAGCACGTGGGATGTGAGGTATTCTTTCAAGGGCTTGTCGGGCAGTATCGATGTCGTCACCTAACGACGCTGGGAAAGGATCAGACTCTGCCTGACCAGTCGGCTCTTGAGTCTGTGAAGGATACACGCTTAGTATTATTGCGACGCTTGGACGTCGTAGATCACTTACATCATCACTTTGAACAACTTGTGGTGGTTCTAAGTCCTCCTGGGTACCTGCGGTTGTAACGGGGTTGACAGAGGAACTTGACTGGCCTCGGTGAGACTCGTTGAAAAGACATTTCCATTTGCTCTTAAAGCCATGACCTGATTGCCCAGTATTCGATGAAATGCCCCCAGAACGAGCCTTGTCCTTCCCCTGAGGCTTTAGTTTGGCCGGTTCAGTAGTCTGATGCCATCGGCAATGATAAATTGCTTACTGGGAGGACGTTAGGCGCTGAGGGTGGCTGTCCGAAATACGGGAAACGGCGTTTTTTTGGCGGGTTTTGGGCCATTGGAAAAGTAGTTTGAGTGCGATGGTTTGGGTTGGATTGTAGCGTCGTTAATTGGGTATTGAAACGAGCAGTGATATCGGTGTGGATGGGTAATAGGTTGCAGGGCATAGGCATGCGCCCCGGTAGTTGATCACGTGGTAGGTATTACCTCGCTTCACTTCCATGCCATCCGCACGTAGGTCTGCATCTAATACTCGGATGGTGATAGCTGACACAACTTGCAATCTAGACTCACTGTTGTTCTGTCCTCAGTGGGGGACGTTGCTGTCTGCTCCAATAGATGATGTGCCCACCGTCGAATACGAACAATGCCATCACTTAGAGCCCACATAATGTACGTTACAGCGCGTCCATCGAAACAAAGCAACGCTATGACTACCGATGGCACCCGCAGCCTACGAGAACATCGAAATCGTGACCCACTCTTATCCGGACGCATTCCCATCTGCACTCAGACAGAAACGAAAGACGCAAACTAAGATCCACAACTTAAGGAAAAGTCTTGCCCAAGGTATGGCCGTCATTAGACCACTCGGATCACGCGATTCCCCTGTACTCACTAATCACATTCGCATGTTAGGTCACGGAAAAGTGCCCCGCATGTAGGTACATGGAAGCGTACTACGAAGAAAAGCAGGCGAGTCCCCTCTCCTCCCCATTGTCCCTGTCGAATACTCGCAAACCTCCAGATGCGAAGCGCAGTCAAAGGATTAGCGATTTTGTATACCGTACTTCATACCTTCCAATGCCATAGACTGCATGCCCACGTTGGCGACAAGTGCGTGTCGTGCAAGCACGGTTAGAGAGTGAATAATTGACCAACGCCGTGCGCGAATGCTTCAACGACTATGCTTACAACTACACGTACACCCCAACACTGCAAAAGAGCGCCATGACGCCAAATCCCCCAAGTACACTCGCGAGCATTGCGACGCCCAACCCGAATCGGGGCAGTTTTAGGGAGTCTATGGGAATACTGTAGTTCGGTAATCGTCTGGATGGTAGTACAACTGGGAATGCGTACGCCAAGAAATAGAACGCAAGGGCAAATGTTGACGGGAGTAGAACGAGAGCTCAGAGTGGCAGTAGTGGTGTGGACACGAGGCAAGAACAGGGGAAGAGACGTGTGGAGGGTCTTTTCAACGGCTCACCACGGCACAGCACTCCTGTCTCTCAGTCTGGCAAACCAAGTTCACATCGCTACGCTCATTCAGTCTCCTCTTCGCCGTGGTCCCTCCTCCTGCCCGCCTCTAAATACCCAAGTAGCGCCCCCCGGCGTCAGCTCCTGACCGTACTCGCCAACCTCGTAGCGACTGCTGTTCCTTCCTTGACCAGTTCCTCTACGTCCACTGGTTCGCGCGAATTTCAAATATGATCGCACCCGTTCGAGGGTGTCGGCGCAGGCGAGAGGTGGGGGGTTGTTATACTGCTGTGCCCCCGACCATCGGTAAATGCCTCTTCCGGACGGTTGCCGGTCGGATCGACATCTTCTGACCACTCCGTCGGAGAGACAACTTGTGTTCCGCACCCAGGTTGCGGACGGTTGCCGGTGAAGCACCAGCTGAACTCATCTGGATCGATGTCCTCTGACCATTTCCTCGGAGAGACGAATTGTGTTCCGTTCGACAGGCTTATGGAGAGGTAAACATTTGGGAAACCGGTTCGTGCTCATTTGCAGTTGCTTTTTTTTTTTTTGACTATATGCAATATTGTTCGTGTTGATGACCGCGGGTCACTACATTGCAGCACGTCGCCGATAGATGTATCTCATCGAGAAGCATGCCAACCTTGTCCCCCATACGCCAACATCTGTGCTGCCAGAGAGATTTACCATCGACGACAACCCCATCGTCGTAGTAGTATGGCAGCTGACATACCTAGTCCACAGATCAACCCATCCTGAAAATGATACTTGCCGTCCGATCCTACATAACGGACCTTGGTGACACAATTCCAATCCCCGAGATCGTACACTACGCATACTTTCGATCACGATGGCGAAGTCGTCTTCAACGTTCCGCCCGAGAAAGATTCGGGGAACGCACTCGACGCAAGCCACTCGTCCACGGGAACGCCAGAGAGACTTTCGTAACTGAAGTGGGTAATGAGCGAGTGAGTCATGATTCCCCCTGTCCCATCCGCAGGTCATAGGTAATACCCGTATCTACGACGTGGATCGTTTGGATCCGGGGCGAGTCGTACCAGGTAAGAAGGACGCTGTTGGTGCGAACTTGAAGGACACGGGATACCATATGGACGGGTGCTCTGCAATCTCGTATTCGAGCTCCCTGGCTATTTGTCCCGTTGTGGCGTAGCGGTCATCTGACACGAACATCAAAATACGGAATCGAGACGGACCTGCATAGCACTAACTCGCGACGCTTACACACCCGTGTCCTTCCTCGTCGTCCTCTCCCAGATGCATAGGCGGAAATTACCGTGAAGGAAGGACACGCCATACGCCCTCTTTACATGCTTCCCGGATTCCGCTGGTACACCATAAACTCGCAATCGAGTTCTATCCACTCGGACCATAGCATCGTACCCATCGTGACGGTGTGAATTCCGCAGGTATCTGGTGGCAATGGGTGGTGTTCATTCACTAATATACTCCCCGCAAAAAAGATCGGAATGGGATCGGTTGCATATCTTTCAGTGCAGACCTGGGTCCTGCAGGGCGTGATACCGGGGTAGGGTGACCATTCGAATCAAGTGTCCATTACTGTCGAGGGTATGTAACATGGACTACGCACCGTCGTGTGCACGATTCCTGTTGTCAACGTCTTCGTTGTGTCGTACCTTTCCGCACGATACTTGTTATGATATTGGTACTACGAGTGGTGTCCATCGTTTCCGACAGACCCAGTACACGCTATCGAGAGGGAAACGAGGGTGTACGCAGCTGAGTATGATAGTCCAACTGTGACTTGCTACCATGAACACTCGAACCGATGTCGGCCAGAAACGAGAGAACGAAGACTCCGATGAAATCCCCCATCCACCTCATGCACACCCATGTCTCGACAACGACAATGACGGCCCACACTTAGATAACATCAGAAGAGGACGAACTCGAGGTTCAACACAAACAGATCACTGCCCAGCGCAACTTCGACAGATGATACTATGGTGGTGTATCCGTTCATACGTGTCCTTTGGCTAACCACTGCAAGCAGGTACTTCTTGCCCTACCCACTCACAGAATCTGAAGCCGAAGACACTGCAACTGCCTAAAGACCACCGTTATCTCGCGCATCTCCTACATCGTCCAGTGGCATCCCTTCCAGGCTGCCCAAACCAGTCGGCCGCCCACTGAAAATCTCAAGTGTTCAACGCACCACTCTCTGCTCTCATGGCCGCACCTCCGAGCTCCTTGCAGGTGGACTGACTCGGTTGCACTTGACAGGCGAGTATTCAGATTTGTGGGTCTGTGACCAATGTTTCAAGTATATAACGGAGCCTCGGGCCTGTTTGGGAAGTTCATGTTGTGAGTCATTTTTTGTTATCGGTGTTTACCTGTGCGTGTGCGTGCGGATGCTTACAGAGGTATTTCGTTATTGACAGCGGAAATGCGATAGGAGACATCCTCCTGGCAGAAAGGTGTATCAGTGTGGTGCGCATACGATATGGGAGGTCGACGGCGCGATCGACAAGGTACGTTCACTGGCTCTATTGCTCATTCATCCACGTCTCAACTCAAACGATGCAGCTGGGTATCGGTCTCAACATGCTAGCTGTACTGTCAAAACCCGTCCTTGTTTGGTAAATCCTTCATCAATGATGTCAAGATACTCTTTTTCGACAGCAATAACTGTGTGTTTTCATCTTAATCGCTCTTGTTGCGATTCGTCAGTTCACCCATTTCGTCTCACGTACTGTGCTGTTTTATATCCTGACTGATGCAGACTCGCAATGTGCAGGTTTTCTTCAAGGTATTCATAATTTGACCTTCTCATGTCACCTCGCCCATAATCATTACAGGAGAAATACTCGTTATGATGGTTACAATTTGGCATGTATAATCGTCCTCCCCTTACCAAAGGAAAGGGCATGGAACGCCCACGACCAAGTCTAGTATGTGTCCTTCCATCCCACCTTATCTTTGTCTCACTGGCAGGCTGATGTGACGGGTCGTGTAGGCTACGAACTCTCGGTGCGCAGGGAATGTCAGTACACTGGGACGACCAGTTATCTGATCTCGGACCGAGAAATTACCTGACGTATTGGGTTGCTACGATTGTGAGGTGTTTGAGGTAGGTCATTTACGTTGTTCTGCCCGTATTTGCTTCCTCACTGCATCATACCTGTGGTTCATGTACCGCCGCAAACTCGACGCGGTCCTCGATATGGATTTGGATTGCAGACGTCTCCTTTCTGTTCTACCAACAGACTCTGCGCAAGTATCGACAGAAGGATTTGTTCCGATACTCTCGCAAAGCGGAATGTCTACAGAGGTGGTTCCCCAGACGCAGTCGACATCCTGATCCCATACACAACATCCCCAGCCCCTGCCCGACTAGCAGCCCATCATACCCAATTGGCCCCTTTTCCCGCCGAGGATGTCCCTTCGTCAATAAGCACTGTCGACCCATCTCAAAAGGAAACGTGCCCCGAAGGGCTTCGATGGAGAACTTCCCTACCCTCCTATTTCTCCCACTTTTCACCGATATACACCCCGGAGCCCTACTACCACCTCTGCGACTATGCCTATATGCATGCCCGTACCCATTCCCACACAAGTGCCTGAAGTGCACAATGCCCTTACCTCCATCCGCAAGGTTATCACCACCTCCAACCCCAGTGGCAGTGCCACGTCACATGTCGTTGTCCGGTGTACGCTTGCTGATATCGCCCACTCTATGAATTTGAGGGTCGAGGATGCATGTGGTTGCTGGACGTAGCGCTGATGGGGATAGTGGTGTGGGTGAGGGAGATAAGGTGAACGATGGGGGTAGACTTGAAGATCGGGAGCATACTAAACGGGTCGTCATCACTATCACGCATGAGATGGTTGAGGCAGTTTCCAGAGAGCGACATGTGAAGGAGACATGCTTGAGCTTGGCCCATATGTTACCACAGGTGATATCTCGTGACATCACTCGTGGTGTGCTGCTTACTAGTAACAATCCTTAGTAGTACGTACGACACTGATTTCGAGTGCTTTTACTTCCGTCAGTGACAAGAATGCTCTTTCCGACGCAGTCGATGGTACACTTGGTTGCGCCGAAGGGCCCACCTTCCTATCTCTATGTAACGGATTCGAAGAGTGTCTGAATTATTGAAGTCGGAGTGGGAATGTATTTAGTGGATCGGGTACACGAGATCGAACCTCGGTGGGTTTTTGTGTTTCGAAGATGCCAATGAATAACTGTAGGTACATCTATTAGCAGTTGGGCGAGTGTATGGGTTATGACCAGGGAAGTACGTGAAGAGCAAACTCGTCCTCCAGAGAAAAGCCACAGAGCAACGGAAATATGTCGTAGGTATGAGCCGATCTGATTAGACCTTGCGCTGAGCACAAGAGTGTGTCACTAGTATGCAAGCCGTACATATACGCAAGTCTGATGGAAAGTCCAGTATAAGTATTTGATTGTACGTGCGAGTGTCGCAGGACGCTCTACCAGCAAGATATGTGGTTCGCCACACAAATGAGATCGCGAACCAAGGATACACGCATTACGTGTGGATATGTTCGTGCGTCTGAATAGGCGACAACATCCACCTATTCACAATGGAGCGTGTAGGCACCATATGGCATATATATACTAGACAGCGTCCTGCAATGCAAGTGATCCAAAGCAGCTTCCACGCGGTCTTAAAGACGAACAAGGTTGTACATAACCAAAGGAAAGCTGCGAATGAGCGTGAAGCAGTTTTTCAAAGGGCCTGTCGCACGGGATGATTACTCCAATCAAGCTGTCAGGCGGGCGGAGAATGTCGATAAGCAGTTGGTGCTTCGCCCACAACGGTCCAGAAGAAACGTTTGCCAACGGTCTGGGACAGGCTAGTGCGCCGATCCCACACCTCCCTCCAAAGGCGCTGTGCCGACTCCCTTGATCATGGGTGATCGTATTTGGAACTCGGACGTACCAGGTGAAAGTGGAAGAATTGGCCAAGGAGGGGGCACAGGAGTCACTGCGAGATTGACGAGTGCAGTCAGAAGCTCGCTCTTGGATGTTGCGGGGTATAAAGATGGAAGAAGTGGGGGAAGGTATTTGGATGGGTGGGCGAAGAAGAAGGGTGGATGCGGGCCAGAGGAGGGAACGTCGGCTCATCCATTTGAGATGTGAGTGCGATGCCAAGGGGCGGCGATACATATGCACTAACAATCCTGGTGAATAGATGCCCATGCACTGATAACAGTAACCGCACCATTGCTAATGAATCACATTCTATGTTATCATGGGCCACTACCTGGTCTGGTGGGTAGGAGAACAACCGATAACTCAAAAGCGTGCACGTATCATTGTCTTTGTGCTTGTCGTGGCGGTGCACACCACGGGCTTGGGCGTTCTTTTAAAGATGGTCAAAGGGAAGGATATAAAGAGAGAGAACTTGAGCGTTGTAATGGCATCTTTCTTCGCGGACTCACCGGATATTTAAGAGCAACAGAATGTGGAAGCCCAACAGACCATAGTTGATGCCACGAGCACCCCTACCGGTGAAGCTCGAGCCTGTAGATCTGGAAACCGGGGACGACGGTGCGATATATAGGGATTCGTTTCATGCCAAGGCTGAGCCAGAAGAATTGGACGAGCCATGGCCGTATCGATTTCAAGGTACACAACTGCGTAACTGCGTAACGCCATCGTGTTGTTTCTCGTGCTGATAGTCATGTAGAGCGGTGATTTGGCGTGGGTCAAGGCAACAAGCGGGCGGTGGTATTAATCATGGCAAAGCCGTCGGGCAGGCCAAGCTGGGCAGAACAAGACAGGTCAGTGCGTGAACCCATTGTCGACTATCACCAAACAAATAGTCGAATGAGAGGGCCAAGGTCTGTTCTGGCTTGTTGTGTTCAGCTCCAAATTCCGAAAGTACTTGCTCCATTGAACGGCGAGATCAAACCAGACACTCGACATGAACGAAAACTGTTGGACACAGGCTGGTCCTGTTCAGGGAGCGAATGATCAGATTTACAGTTATTCATTGATTCATTTGATGTCGCTGCCTATGTGCAACAACTGCAGCAGTGAATCGAGCGTTGATTGGAAGTCCACGCCTGCCGGCTCTTCTGCCTCGTCTTCACCATCCGTCTCATCATCCCGTGGTGGTTCAGCAACCCAATCGTGGTCTTCGCCCGTCCCAAAGTCCCAAACGTCCAACATGGTTGTATTGTCACAATTACTCGCTGCAACACAATGTTAGCCCTCGAATACAACTTGCCAGACCCCATTCATATCGGCAAGCAAATCCTTGACAATGGTTCCGTCACGGATGTTCCACATCCTCAAGGTCCCGTCAGAACCGCTGAGTACTTTAAGCTCGTCATGCAGGAAACACGTTATAGTCCCTTTGTAGACCGCAAGGGTACGATGGAGCTCGCCAGTATCAGGATTCCAGATGCGTAGTGTAAAGCCGGGAGCGGCATAAACCAAATAAGAGGGGGAGAGGTCAAGTAATCCAACAGGGGATGTATGCCCAGTCAGGGTCTGCTGAACTGTCCATTTCCCAGGTCCCGGATGCGCACAGTGCCATCTATCGATCCTGAGCAAGCAATGTTGCGATTAAGGTCCAAAACTACACTGTAAACTGAATACATGTGAGAGGATATGATGGCTGCAGTGCCACATGTGTACCTTTTTCGGTGTGCCCCACCAACACCCGCTTACACTCCCCTGTGAGGATGTCCCATGCTCGTACATTGGAAGAGCATGCGTCGTCATGCAGCTAGTGCACGAACAGCATGGTCGTGCGTAATTTGTGATAGGGATTCTTCTCGACGTCCTCTTAGGTAGGAAGGTGAGGAACACCACAGCTGGTCGATGTAACAACGTACCTCAGCTAGTTCCACACGTCGACCGTGCTTGGCCATCGGTACTCGGGTTCACCCTTGCGTGGTAACGTCCGAACCCGTAGAGAATGATCACGGCTACCAGTGACAACAAGGGATCGCTTCGGCCACTTCTCTCTCGTGCCTTCGATCACTACTTCCGGTCTCACGATTCGGGGAGCATTACTATGGCCAGCAAACACATGGGTGCAATGACCAGTATTGAGGTTCCCAATACGCACGGTGCGGTCCGCTGAATCACTGACGAGGATGTTCCTGCTGACGGCCATTGCCCAGACACCGCCCCCGTGGCTGTGTAGTGACTAGCGCAATCCCCCAGTTGCGAAAGTAGAGTGATCTTCCAATGCAGATATGATACACCCGTGCGATAGTAGGAGGCAAGTGACGATGGTGCCATTAACAGGGAGTGACACTGCAAGCATTTCACAATTTTTCATACCAAAATATGTTGAAAAAATTGAAAGAAGAGATACTCTTTTATTTGGGCTGTGTTCACAGAAAAAATGCAAATATAATATTTTGTGTTCTTTGTCTTTTCTGTGGAAAAACATGAATTGATGGTAGTGCTGATTAGCTTCTACACTAATGGGTATTACCATCAATCCATGTTTTGTGGCAAGTCATGTGAAGAAAAGAAAATATTATTTTTACCTTTTCTCTTTGAAAAAACCTATCAAAAAAGAGTATCACTTTCTTCAATTTTTTCAGCATGTTTTCTGAAGAAAAATTGTAAAATGGTTGCAGTGTGAGTTCGTTGTTTACCCAGATTGATGGAGGGGAAGTGCCATCTTTGAGACCCCCAGAGCGTCCACAGGCTTGTGTGTGGCTTAGCCTACCTGTGAGAAAGCCTTCTACAGCGCTAAACGTGGCAAGCCCGGCGCCTCTTTCGCATCCGCCTACCTCTCAGCCAAAACCCTCCTCCGATCGCCTTCCCTCTTAGTTCCGTTCGCATTTCGGCTCCCATCCCGCCCTCGCAGCTCAGCCCTGCCAGTTTCACCTATTCCCTTGTCTTGTACGCCCGTAGCTGGGTACTCGCCCACAGCCACATTTGCTAGTTAGTTCCATGCACCATCTTGTCTACACATATCAGCCGAGCGTCGAACTGTGTAAATGATCTCATCATCGGAGCATGAGATCGGAGTGGCTCATCATCATCATCGCTGTATCATTACCGCCACCATGACCAAGACACTTGGTGAACGTTCCCTATGATAGAAGACATACAGACATAACGTGACTATCGAACATGACCCAGATGCATTCCATGGACCAGGATTTTGGGTACGTTGACCGACCCCACACACAGAACAATGACAACGACATTTCTCATGCAGATTCATGGGTGTTGAATGAGATCAAGCAGGATCCAAATAGTTTCCTCTTGGTGGCGAGTCACAAGGTGAATCCATTGTCAAGTACGCAAGCTCATCGAGGTCAAGATACCCGAAGCCAAGAATCAGGCCGTCAAGTGGCACTCCTCTCTCTTGCTGCTGTCAAACCATGCGCTTTCGCACTCTGAACTGACCCATCGTGACTCCACAGACTACAGCACTCTTCACCCCTTCTCAACATAAACCAAACAACCGACTCTTCGGGTAAAACCTTAGTCTTCATATCGAAATCTTGGAGTCCTTCTACCAGGGCAATCCATGTTTGACATATGGGTATAGCGTATCCTAGGCCAGGGAGGTTCCCATGACGTTCTTGAGGTCTATCAAGGTCTAGGTGAATTCCCTGCACGACCACTGTTCCAGCCGCCTTTATGACAGTCATCGGCTTCTGGATTATACTAAGTTGTACAATTCCAGCCAGAGAAATCTGAAGTTTCGTCCAGGAGGAGTTGAACGCGATAACAGACATCTCCATCCCCAGCAACGATGGTGATGGGATGATGGCTCGCTGCAGACTCGAGGCATATACCCAGGTACCGCGTGCCCGATCCCCTGATACTGTGAAGATTCGTATGCAGAACAGCCTCATAGGCTGGATAACCAACATCCACCAGCGTATAACACATCCTCGTGGTATCAGCTGCATAGGTTTTATCCAGAAACGAGCAAGGCGCCCATTGATAACCATTCCTTTTCAAACATGGCAAATTGTTGAAAATGATTCCACGAGCGAATTTTTGGACGTGGTGGAGGAACAATTCCATCCTACGGTCGATAACTGGGTCTGCGATCCCAGCTTGAACAACCCCCCGAAATGCAGAAAGCTATCGAAAACAATTCAAGGAAAAAAGCTCCTGATGTAATGGATCAGAAAAGGTATCTGGCCTAGGGAGTCAGGTGGATGCCTAAAGTTGTGGGCAAACATAGAGTCTCGTCAGAGCCCTCTGTTGTCTTCCAGTTTGAGAGGGCTATGCACATTGGATTGGATTGGATTGGATTCAGCTTATATGTTGTGCTTACATTTGTAGTCGGGGTACCATTTCCCAATTTGAGATACATCCCAACACAATGAAAAGATCTCATTGGCGTAGCCGTGTTGTTCTGGTTGCATGTGGTACTCTTGAAGCTCCCTCTCCATTGCATCCATATGCTGTACTCCGTTGCTTAGCCAAAGGTAGAGTCGGTTGGTGGAGATTCCCTCTGTATATATCCAGAGTCTCCACTACCATACTGATTGGAAAATTGGGATGGTACGGTCGAGGATTGAAGCTGATGAGGAGACTGCTTGTATCCCTATATCGAGGACAGGGACTGCTTCCGCCTCCTGGTGGGTTGTCTGCGTTCTGGAAGTGGGTTCCTTCTAGTATTCATGCAAGGCCTCGCCTACCAGAACACACAAAGAATCCAACCAAAATGGAATAAGCTCATCCACACCACAATCCACAAAGGGTTCGTCTGGATTTGTGATAGTTGGCTGACAAGAAGCGCATTTTTTGTCTGAATTTGTAGTCCTTCAGACCGCCTGCAAATGGAAGTTATGTCAAAGGTAATGCGATCCACGTCAATAGGAAAGACGTAGACATGTGAAATCACAAACACACCTGAAAACATTGGAGTTATAACTTCATATCAGACACATCAGAAACCACTGCTCGACCTGGACGTCCACCAGTTCCTTCCACCCAGGTCACGACTGGCATGTAGTCTGCATCACCCTGTTGAATGATATCTAACAGCTCTTCCAGTGGAACTCTGGTGCTCCCGAAAGAGCAACCAGGGACGTGCCTTGTGGGGTGGTTTTGGCAGCCTTGAAGGGATACTGCTGGAGGACATAGGAGATGCATGAGATGAGGTGGTCTGTAGATGGTTGCAATGTCTTCAGCTTTGGATTTTGTGAGTGGATAAGGTGGAAAGGACTGGTTTCTGGCATAAGATTGGAAGGTATGACATACACGTACAGTATACAAAACCATTGACCCTTCATCTGCACTTCACACCCAGAGGTTCACCAGTGTTAATAAAAGAGAACAAAAACAACATGCAAAAATGGGGACTCGCCTGTTTTTCTTCATAATATGCTTCAGTGTGCAGGGTACATGGGACATTCTAACAAATGGATGTGATTAGTGAGTACAGTACACTGGCTCGTGTTGCATACAGTCGGGATAGCACAAATGCCTATGCATTACGAGGTCTATGCATCAACAGGTTGTCACACAATTGTGACATCATGTGACACCTCTATAAGCACCAAGAATACACAGCAGAAATACAGTTATTTACACTCGATATACTTGTCTAGAGTAGTCTGTGTAGAGTGTAGGCTTGATCATGAGAATGATTGATAAGATAATGATTACTTCCCTCGCCCTATAGGCTTGGGTATTTATACTGTGTGAGAACATTATTCTAGAATAGTCTACTACAGTATGGAATGTTCAGCTACCTTTGAGAGTCTTACATGGAATGCCGGTATCTACTCTGTGATACCAACACTCCCCCTCAAGCCGGGGTCATACCCATTTCTTTGGTATGCCTCTTGTGCTTGTCTCTAGGTAGCACTTTAGTAAGTATATTGGCTGTTTGGTACCTGTCAGAACAATGACAAATTTTGACCTTCTTTTGGTCAATCTTCTCATGTGTGTAATGATGAGATATGTTGAAGTGCTTCGTCCATGTGTGAAATTGGGGATTATAGGCTAAGGCTTGCGCTCCTTCACTGTCTGTCGTTATTTTAGTAGGCCCTGTTTGTCTGTACCCCAGCTCTGCATATAGTTTCTGTAACCATATGCATTCTCAAGTACACTTAGCCAGTGCAGCATATTCCGCTTTGGTTGTTGACAGTGCAATTAAGGTTTGTTTCTTCGAGCCCCAAACAATGGCTCCCCCTTGAGCTAAGAATACATAGCCCGTGACAGACGCATGGTTCTCAGTATTGGCAAAGCTTGTGTCTACATACCCTTGGAATATTGTATTTGGGTAGTAGTACTGCCTTCCTTTGCTCTATACATTATACCGTAGTCCTTTGTCCCTTGTAGATACCTCAATATTCTTTTGGCCACTACCCAGTGTCTTAAGTCTGGGTTTGATGTAAATGAGGCCAGTCTATTTATGGTGTAGGCGATGTCAGGCTGTGTGGCAACTGCGGCATACATCAAAGATCCGATCAGGGAAGCATACTTATTTTGGTTAGTCGCTTCTCCCCGTTCCTCCTCTGGGAACATCTGAACCTTCATGTCCGCAGGTGTTTTCACACTGTTCATGCTCTCTAATCCCTGTGCCCATAGTATAGACTCTATGTACCAGGTTTGACTTATTAATAAAGTACCTTTTGTCCGGTCTCGCATGATTTCTATACTGACAATTTTCTTTGGGTCTCCGAGGTCAGTAACCTCAAACATAGATTGCAGTTGTGCTTTTAATGATGTCATAAGCCCCTGTTGTGATGTGAACAGTAGGAGATCATCAACCCATACTGTGATGATTTCTATTCCCTCTGCCATCTGTTGGACATATGTGCAGGGATCTGACCACAGGCATTTGAATCTGCCTCACACTAACTGTCTATTCAACTCGAGGTTCCACTCTCTTCTGGATTGCTTCAGCCCATACAGTGTCTTTATTAGCTGGCACATGCATTGTGTACCATCCTTGAAGCCTTTGGGCTGTTTCATATAGACCTCTTCTTTTAATAGGCTGTTTAGGTAAGCCCCCTTTACATCCATTTGTTGTATTTCCCAATCCTGGGAAACAGCTAGTGCTAATATTGCCCTAATTGTCTCCAGCCTCACTACCGGTGAGAATGTATCCATATAATCCATCCCCAGTATTTGTGAGTACCCTTTCGCTACTAGGCATGCCTTATACTTTTCTAATCTTCCTTCTTTATTATATTTCCAAATGAGTACCCATTTGTTGGACACTGGTGTCCTACCCTTTGGTAAGTCTGTCAGTTCCCACGTCCCCATTCGGTGTAGCTGATCTATTTCTGTTTTGACAGCTTTTTCCCACTCCGACCATTCGGGTGAGTCACGCACCTCTTTCAGCATTCTCAGGTTGTCAGGTAAGGCACTACTTTCATTTAGTGCTGCACATACTAACACTGACTGTTCTATAGGGCTTTCTTCAAGTCCTCCCTCATCGGGGTCTTGAAATTGTTCTGGTGAGTCCTCGCTTTCATTTTCTGACAACTCCAGCATAGGATCGTTTAGTGCCCAGTAGTCTTTAACTACCCTGGGCCTACCACTCTTTCTCTGGTGAGTCTCACTTTTGTTGTCTGTCCATTTTCATTTACAGTGACTCCAAAAACCCTTTCCATGTTTGCCCTATTTTCAGTGCATGCAGTGTACTGCCAGACACATGGAGAATCACACTAAGCTTTGGTGGAGTCATAAATAGTACATAGTCCTGGCTGCAATTTGGCTCCTAGGTCATGTGATTTGATTCACACAGTCCAGAGATATGGCCATTTTAAAACAGCATGTCCATGGAAAGGGTTTTTTCACTTTTGAATTTACAAGGGTATTTGGATATTATCAGTACTTGGTATATCCACCTTTTGCTCTAAGCACTGCCTCAACCCTTCTAGGCATGCTTTCAATTAGTTTCTGACACTCCTCCACTGAAATCTCCTCCCACTCCACCTGAACTCTCTCCATAGCTCATGAATCCCATTAGGGGGGGTTTCATACCCTGCAAGCCTTCTTTTCAGGCAACCCAAGAGATGTTCAATGGGATTGAGGTCAGGGGACTGTGCAGGCCATACCATGGTCCCAAACTCCTGCTCTTCTAGCCAATCTCTAACCTTTTTGCAAGTATGCTTGGGATCATTGTCTTGCTGAAAGATTGTATCAGATGGATTGAGACCATAATGCTCCAATGTTTGTTGAAGCTCATCCTTCAAAATCTGAAGGTAAAGGTCCCCATCCATCCTACCATCAATCTTTGTAGCATAGCCAACACCATCCCAAGTCATACACCCCCACATCATCAAGGAACCCCCTCCAAACTTGAGAGTTCCTTGTACCAGCCTATCATTAAGTCCCTCCCCAGCCTTTTCCCAAGCCCACTTGCATCCATCTGACCCTAGGTGATTAATCTTGGTCTCATCAGACCATACAACCCTCTTCCAGTCCTCTATAGTCCAGTCCTTGTGGGTATAAGCAAAGTCCAAGCAAGCCTTGTGATGTCTGGCTGAGAGAATAGGATGTTTGGTCTTGACTACAGACTTCATACCAGATTTTTTCAAGTGATGGTGAACAGTAATAGCAGAGAGAGGCTGGTTGATGATGTTTCCAAGGGCTTTGGTGACTTGAACTGCATTTTCAGCCTTGCCAGAGGTAATAAGATGTTGAGCATGGTGAATATTGGCAGGGGAAAGCTTAGAAGGATGGCCTCCAAGGGCCTTAGGAAGGCTAGAATGCCTCTTAGAATGAAGTTTGGATACAGTAGAGGGGCTGACACCAATTTGCTTGGCAATAGCTTCACCAGAATGGCCAGAGTCAAGCAAAGAGAGAATGGTGCTTTGCTGAGTAAGAGAAAGGGGTCTGACCATAATGGTGGTTGGGAACAAAGAGGTATTTGAATTTATTCAAACTCAGACATATTGTTTACACATGTATCTTTGTTTGTATCACCAAGCAATAGCAATTATTGGATGTTTTGAATAAGATCTTAGTTACCAATTCAAAAGTGAAAAAACCCTTTCCATGGACATGCTGTTTTAAAATGGCCATATCTCTGGACTGTGTGAATGAAATCACATGACCTGGGAGCCAAATTGCAGCCAGGACTATGTACTATTTATGACTCCACCAAAGTTTAGTGTGATTCTCCATGTGTCTGGCAGTACACTGCATGCACTGAAAATAGGGCAAACATGGAAAGGGTTTTTGGAGTCACTGTACTGACGTGCTCTTGATCTCTTTTAGCTTTGTCTCTATTATTCTCGGTATCCTGCATGTCCTCGTCAGCCACGTTCCCAGGCTCCGGCTCCCCCTCATGCAGCATACTGTCTGACAAGGTGGGTGGAGTGCTCGTTGTACTGACTGGACCTTCCAGGAAACGAAAATTATGCAATGTTTTGATGGATCTGGTGCAGGCATTGTAGAAATGGACAGTGCATGGACCATCCAGGAAACCCATGAAGGTGAGTTGCACAGACTTGGCATCAAGTTTGTTGAGACTGACACCTTCATTCATGATCCATACAGGGCATCCAAACTCCTGGAAATGGGACACATCAGGACATTGTCCCATCCACTTCTTGTATGGGGTCATGCTGACCAGCGCTTGTGTATGTGAGTGATTCCGGATGTACACTGCATGGGTGATTGCCTCAGGCCAGAGGAATGCAGGGACCTTTCCTGCAATCCTCATGGCACGAGCCAATTCTCCTAGCATTCAATTGAAATGCTGTAAAGATTGATGAAAAAGAGTGTGGGAGGAGACTAGAGAGTCTCCTGTTGGAAGGGGGTCTCAGTTTGACCCAGGAGGCTTGAGTTGCCTGGTAGAGGGGTCAAAGAGTAGAGGAAAAGACCAAAAATGCGCCCTAAACCCAAGAGAGACTCAAGAAAACCTTTATAGAACATCAAGGGAGGAGAAATAACATTCTGAGCCTGAGGGCTCAGAATTCCGTCTATCTCATCTGTGGTGGTACATCTATTATTGTTTCTAAGTATGTACAGGTGCTCGAAGTACTCGCACGGACTTATGTAAGCCACAATGCATCCAAACACAAAGTAAAAAGATAAAGAAAAAGAAAGAAAACAGACCAGTAAGTAAAAACAATGAAATAAAACAAAATACCTAGTGGAGAGGATACTCTCCCTACAACGCTCTGCCATGCCATTCTGTGCTGGTGAATATGGTGCAGTAACCTGCAAGTCAATTCCTGTATCACGACACCATGTAAGTAATTTGTTATTGACATATTCTTTTCCATTATCAGTGCAGATGACTTTTGTCTGGTGTCCCAATTGGCATTTGAGGTATGTGATGTATTCTTTCAGTTTATTTGATGCCTCTCCCTTAGTTGCCATGAACCAGACCTCGCAATAACGGCTGGCGTCATCAATAAATGATATGTACCAGTGCACCTGCCCGCTTAGGGCTTCTGTTCATGCTGGACCCCATATGTCGGTGTGGATCATCTCACCTGGCTGTGTGTCTCTCGGTGCAGACTTTTCTGGGAATGGCAGCCAAGTCTGCTTTGCTTCTATACACGCAGGACAATCGATAATCAGTGACAGCATCATGGTGAGTCCATCCACCAACCGGTCACGTTGAAGGCGCTGGAGTCCTTTGACTCCAATGTGCCCAAAATGCTGGTGCCAGTCGTCCCAGGTACGTGCCTGGTACACGTGCTCTGCAGGTTCATGCCTGCACACTTGTAATTTGTATATCCCACCATGTATATTAGCTATAGCAAATAGATTGTGTTGTTGATCAAATAATTTCATCTGTCCTCCCCCAGAAACAGAGGAGCCACCCTCCTTATTGAGGCGTGTCAATGAAATTAAATTATGTACAGCATTGGGGGCATATAGTACATTCCACAATGTGATGATGGAAGTTCTATTACCTATTCGTGCCTGTAGCACGATTGTCCCGACTCTACGCTGTGATTGTGTGGTCACCGATACCCCAGATCACCTTTTGTATAGGGATCATATCCCTAAATATTGTCTTATCCTTTGCTATGTGTGCCATGCTTCCTGAGTTGGCTACCCATGTATACCACTCAATGCGTTCATCTATTCCTTCATACGATACAGTAAATGCATCATGTATACTACTTCTATCAGACACTGCAAGCATTTCACAATTTTTCTTCAGAAAACATGCTGAAAAAATTGAAGAAAGTGATACTCTTTTTTGACAGGTGTTTTCAAAGAGAAAAGGCAAAAATAATATTCTCTTTTCTTTGCATGACTTGCCACAAAACATTGATTGATGGTAATACCCATTAGTGTACAAGCTAATCAGCACTACCATCAATCCATGTTTTTCCACAGAAAAGACAAAGAAAACAAAATATTATTTTTGCATTTTTTCTGTGAACACAGCCCAAATAAAAGAGTATCTCTTTTTTCCATTTTTTCAACATATTTTGGGATGAAAAATTGTGAAATGCTTGCAGTGAGATGTCCCTTTCCCATCTGTGAGTAGCACCTGCTCGTCATCCTGTATGTCACACGTAGGCAGTTCCGTGATTGAGGCAAAATTAGCCTGCCCGGATTTAGCCTTTTGAGGCAGCCTGCCATGCTTTTTCCAGCACTCATCTTCCATGTGACCTAATTTTTGACAGTAGCTGCATTTGGGTTTCCCCTTATGACGGCACTTGTCAGTCATGTGGTTATCACATCCACAGATACTGCAGGCCTTAGTGGGCTCCTTTCATTTATTATTTACTTTCCTCTGAGTAAATAATGCATGATCTTGTGGAGTCCCCTGCCTGCACTTGTATTTGTCTACTAGTACTGCTGTGAGTTCTTTGACCATGACCAAATCAACACCTTTCCCCACAATCCGGCCTGCCATATATGATGTGGTAAATGTTGTCCAAGACTCCGGCATGTTTAATAATAGAATATCTTTAAACTCATCATCCAGGACTGGTTTCCCCATGGCTGACAGGTCATTCCGCATCTGTTTGAGTTTATTAATATGCGCCACGATGTTATCACCCTCAGGACACTTAGCATTCAATAATTCTCTCTTAGCTATGAGAGTGGTTTGAACGCCACATGTCTGATGAGCCATCTTCAAATTTTCCCACATCTGTGCCACTGTCTCAGCATGCTTGACGTGGTCCATTTGTTGGTCATTGATATTTGTTAATATGAGGGTCTGCGCGATAAGATCTTCTTCTTCCCACGCTGCAATTTCGGCACTGTTGCTCGAGTCCTCCTCTGGCTTTGGGTAGTTTCCCTCAGTGTACTTAAAGACCTTGTGCAGGCATAAGAATTTTTGCATTCTAATTCTCCATGTGTGCCAATTATTGTCTTTAAGCATATCTACCTTGTAAGATGAGATGGCGCCGAGGTTTCATACCCTACTACCAGTTCCACTAGCGTTGTTTGTATTTGTTGTTATGTTAATGAAGTCGTCAGCACTTCCTGACATAGTGATGCAAAGTTTTTATTTAGATAGTGATAAGTCGATAGAGGTATTGTTTATAGCGTCGAGCTGGGGCTCATAACCTGTAGAGTGTAGGCTCGATTGTGAGAATGATTGATAAGATAATGATTACTTCCCTCGCCCTATAGGCTCGGGTATTTATACTGTGTGAGAACATTATTCTAGAATAGTCTACTACAGTATGGAATGTTCAGCTACCTTTGAGAGTCTTACATGGAATGCCAGTATCTACTCCACAATACCAACAGTCTGGGTAGAATGAAGTATGTCCTCTTTTCATAACATTGCCTGGTATTTACACAGAAGGTTGGCCAATGCGAGCAAGAACTGGGGATCTCCATATTGCATGCATGCCCCCTCGAGTTGCTGACAAAGCGTGATCATCTCAGTGTGTGACATTGGTGGAGTGGTTTCTTCATCGTCCTCATCATCCTCAACTTCGATCATGTTGGCTTTGTCAGCCAAGAGCTCTCACACCTGATTAGCTATTCCCTTCACAGTTCCATCTAACTCATTTTCCTCTAGCTGCCTCTCGTCCACCGGGTCGAGAACTTCATCCAATGTGGGAACATCTCCAAAGATACAGTTGCATCCTTTGAGAGTAAAGATATGGCCCTCGAGTTCTGCTTCAATGGATGCCAGTTGGCATGTTGTCAGTGCAACGATAGATTGGGCAGGGATTTTGATTTTGAGGCTGCTTTGGGTTGTGGCTGCATCCTGGAGCTCATCAACAGCCTGAAGTGCCTGATCAACATCACCTTCAGCATCCATGATTGCTTTCAGCACTGGCTGCCAGTCTGCATCAACAAAATGGTCTCCCAGGTGTGCTTGAAGGGTGGATTCAGCATCAGGGAGGGTCATATCTGAAGTTACAAAGTCTCGGAGGATTGTCCATGCAAGAGGGTCAGCATGACTTGGATAAGGCAGGAGGGACGGAATGGCAGATAGGTCTCTGATATAGTGGTTAGTGGATTTTATGGTCAATGAAGTGTGAACATACGGTTGGATTTGGGCATGGTTCCAGCAATTTTGGATTGTCTCACATGTCACTGTAAACCATGCATCCTTTGCCATGGTCATTGCCTCCAATAAGTCAATTTTATAGATGTTTGCTTCGCCAGCATCATCAAGGTCAAGAGCTCGAGCACAAAAGCTTCAGTGATAGATTGCCTTGAAGCATCGAATGATGCCAGCATTGCATGGCTGGACAAATGATGTCATATTTGGCTCAAAAAACTCTAGATCAACATTGGTTGGCCTGTAAGGTGTTGCAAGGTGGGCGCTGAAGTTGTCAACATAAAGACAAATGTGCCAATGTTGTCGCTTCATACAAAGGTCAAGTCTCTTTAGCCACCTGTTTTTGTCAGTCCGAGTTAGAGTCAGAGGCTGTCTGAATTATGTAATCAATCATGCGCACTCTTCAAACAGGTCTGCTGTCATCCAGGCCTTGGTGTTGTTCTGATAATAAAAGCCATGTTGCTCTGGACTTTGATTCTTGAAGCATTGTGGTTTCCTGGACTTTCCAATAAAAAATGGCTCAAGTTGTTCACTTCCATCAGCATTACATGCGAGGCCTACAGTAACCCGGAATTTGTCTTTCTTCTTGCCACTCATTTGTTTCATTGCAAGGCCACAATCAGGGGGGCAACTGTAAATTATATAAATTAGATAAGTTATGCTTAAATTTTGTATGGCTTACAATGGGAACAATGCTGTTTCATCGAAGTTAAATCGATCATGTGGGGCATATTTTGCAAGAACTCACTGACAATGTTGCTGCTCTCTCTCTACTGCATCAGTGTCAACTGAGCCTGCCTCTCCATGGCATCGATGCTTGCAAATATTGTAGGCTTTGCAAAATGATGCAATCCAGCCATCACCTGGGAGTTGTTCCTCTTCAGGAATTTCTAATTCATCTTCAAAATGTTTCCATTTCTCCTGTAACATTGGCCCATTGACCATTTCCCCCTTGTTCTCCATATGCTTAATCCACAAAACTAGTGCACACTCAACCTGTGGGCAAGTGACAACATGAGGCTGCTTTGATGACAGTGCATTAGGGTTGTCATTGATCCAAGCTTCCATTTTTGGATGATCTTGTAATTTGTGTGAGAGTGTGGCTTGATTGAAGATGAGGGCACTGGTCTTGAGGGTGGCAAAATGCTGAACAATGTCTGACTGAGCCATGTGAGGGTGTGCATCAACAAAACTATAGACAGAAATCCAGTCTGACAGTGTGAGGTGTATTCGAGAGGTGGATGCCAATTTCTGAGCAGAGGTGGCAGGTGCATTGGCAGCCTTCTGCCACTTTGCTGGCTGAGGGGTGGGAATGGTGGGTTTAGTGCATGGTTTGCACTTCAAGGTTTCTGGCATTGTGATTGGCTGCAGAGTAGGGTGTTGGTGATTGGCCAGTTGGTGCCAGACCACCTTAAATATGAACTCAAGAATTATTGTCAGTCCCACTCCCTCATTGTGGCCTCCTCATAATGCATAACCGCCATTGTGGGTCAATGCATTATGCATTATGCATTATCCTTGCATTTTCAGTGTGCCCGACATGGGAACTTAAAAATCTTATGCATTATTAAGTTTATGCATTATTACATCATGCAATACGAGCCAGTGTACTGTACAGGGATTGGCTTTTACTCAATCATTCAGCAATGCAAGCAGCAGACATGGTGTCATGTGATCCAAGTAGTCTGATTCAACCATACCTTGGGCAAAGACCTTTCCTTGGTTTGCATTGCCCATTCCTGTCAGTGCAGATGGGAACACGTCTCAGAGGGTTGGAACAGGTTACGGTTTCGATGTTCTTGTGGGCAGTGCAATCGGTAGTCATGTCGTTGCCTTGTTTCGATGGACCCATAGTTATACGTACATGATGTGGGTGCCAACTAGTGATGGTATTATTCACATTTGACGGTGGGCATATCATCTGTTGGGGCAGACAACAGCATCCCACACTGAGAATAGCAGTGAGTCTGGATTACAAGTCATGTCACCTGTCATTATTAGATGCTATTAGGTGGCCTATTTTAGTGGGAAGAACTGCTTGGTAACATTCAACAGGGTGGTGTGGGCCACATGCCAGTTGTGACCTGACTGGAAGGAACTGGTGGATTTCCAGATTGAACAGTGGTTTCCAGTGCATCTAATATGATGTCATAACTCTGATTTTCACATGTGTACATTCTGCCTATTAACTCAGAACACATTACCTTTGGCACAGCTTCCATTTCTGGGTGGTCTGAAGGACTATGATATCCAGCAAAAAAAAGGGCTTCCTATCTGCCAGCTATCATGAATCCAGAACATGGTTGATGACCTCTTTTTGGATTGCATCATGTCTTTTAGGATAACATTCCCACAAGCCACTCTGACCTGCAGTCACTGACTTTCAGCTTGTTAGTCACATGCTAATGTAATGAACACATCCTATTGTTGATATACTGGATAGAACACAAAACACAAAGTTAGGGTTGCATATTAACAAATGTATCTATTGAAGCATTCCTGCCATTTGTTCCCATGGACCATTGTACTTAGGTCCAACTCTGTACAACCTCTTGGAATGATCAATATGCTGCACATTGAATAAAATGGGTTCTGCAAAGATGTTGGTATCCATAGAAGCAATCTACCCTGTGGGCCTTTCAGCCAACCATCATGGTGCAACTGTACTGGTTGAGTGTTGTGCTCAGAAGTGAGGCCATCAAGAAGTTGCATACTCCCAGATAATGCATGTGATGAGACAGAGGAAAAGCAAATGGGCTGTGTTCTATAAGTCTGGACAGCTGATTCAGAGTAAAGTCAGCTTATGTGGCAAGTATAAATACAGATATATGCAGATAGTGTACTCACAACTGGTAGCTTGTAACATAGTGGGAATTTCGTTGACATATACTGAGGTTGCAACAGTTCCACCCTCTGAGCTGGAAACAATCCCATTACCATCAAGGGAGATTGCAACTGAGGTGACATAATCAGTATGCCCCTGAAGAGGGCTGCCAACCTCAACTCCACTCTTTGCATCCCAGACCCTCACAGTTTTGTCCCAAGAGCCTGACACAGTCCTGTTGCCATCAGGGGAGAATGCAACTGAGGTGACATCATCAGTATGCCCCTGAAGAGGGCTTCCAATCTCAACTCCACTCTTTGCATCCCAGACCCTCACAGTTTTGTCCCTTGAGCCTGACACAATCCTGTTGCCATCAGGGGAGAATGCAACTGAGGTGACATATTCAGTATGCCCCTGAAGAGGGCTGCCAATCTCAACTCCACTCTTTGCATCCCAGACCCTCACAGTTTTGTCCCTTGAGCCTGACACAATCCTGTTGCCATCAGGGGAGAATGCAACTGAGGTGACATATGAAGTATGCCCCTGAAGAGGGCTGCCAATCTCAACTCCACTCTTTGCATCCCAGACCCTCACAGTTTTGTCCCCTGAGCCTGACACAATCCTGTTGCCATCAGGGGAGAATGCAACTGAGGTGACATCTGAAGTATGCCCCTGAAGAGGGCTGCCAATCTCAACTCCACTCTTTGCATCCCAGACCCTCACAGTTTCGTCCCCTGAGCCTGACACAATCCTGTTGCCATCAGGGGAGAATGCAACTGAGGTGACATCTGAAGTATGCCCCTGAAGAGGGCTGCCAATCTCAACTCCACTCTTTGCATCCCAGACCCTCACAGTTTTGTCCCAAGAGCCTGACACAACCCTGTTGCCATCAGGGGAGAATGCAACTGAGGTGACATCTGAAGTATGCCCCTGAAGAGGGCTGCCAATCTCAACTCCACTCTTTGCATCCCAGACCCTCACAGTTTTGTCCCCTGAGCCTGACACAATCCTGTTGCCATCAGGGGAGAATGCAACTGAGGTGACATATGAAGTATGCCCCTGAAGAGGGCTGCCAATCTCAACTCCACTCTTTGCATCCCACACCCTCACAGTTTTGTCCCCTGAGCCTGACACAATCCTGTTGCCATCAGGGGAGAATGCAACTGAGGTGACATATTCAGTATGCCCCTGAAGAGGGCTGCCAATCTCAACTCCACTCTTTGCATCCCAGACCCTCACAGTTTTGTCCCAAGAGCCTGACACAATCCTGTTGCCATCAGGGGAGAATGCAACTGAGGTGACATATGAAGTATGCCCCTGAAGAGGGCTGCCAATCTCAACTCCACTCTTTGCATCCCAGACCCTCACAGTTTTGTCCCAAGAGCCTGACACAATCCTGTTGCCATCAGGGGAGAATGCAACTGAGCTGACATATTCAGTATGCCCCTGAAGAGGGCTGCCAATCTCAACTCCACTCTTTGCATCCCACACCCTCACAGTTTTGTCCCAAGAGCCTGACACAATCCTGTTGCCATCAGGGGAGAATGCAACTGAGCGGACATGCGAAGTATGCCCCTGTAAGACAAGCTGAGTTGCTGGCCAGTCCTTCAGATCCCCTTGGGGAACTTGCATGAGGTTGGAGAATTTGGGCACCAACTCTCTCGATAGCAAAGAACTAGATGGGGAAAGTGGTAGTGCAGAGAGGTATAAGTGTGGGGTACTAGATGAGATAGCTGCAAAGAAAATTTGCATAAACTTGACCCCATCTATTGCTAATGCAGCTGGGACCTCATAACCCACAAAACCCTTTTGCATCATTACACATTAGATTAAATGCTGTGGGGAAACTGGCTTCCTTACCTGCAACCATCTGCCTGCAGTTGCAAGGGAGACTTCAGCACCCCCTAATGCTCCAATGAGGCTGAGAACCTCAAGCCAGCAAAGTAGCCTTTCGCTCTCGAGGATGCCTTGTAGAGATGTGGCAAGGGTCACATCAAACTTCGACCTCTCCAAATGCTTGGCCCAGAATTTGCAGGAGTATGATAAGTGAGGCGAAATATTTTTCTTGATCCTCTCCGTCAAGTCAGGAACCTGGGAATTCCTCAAGTAGGAGCTCTCCAGCCCACAGATGTTGAAACGCAGCTCAGTGCGAAGTACCTGCAGTGAGGCATACGCTAGGTCATTTTGGTTGGAAATATCAATGAAATAGTCCCGGCTCCGTGAGTGGTCAGTCAAGAAGTCATAAAAGGATGCATGGAGGGGTTGGACAGGTGTTGTGTCATCAGTAGTCCCTCGCAGTACGGGAGCCATGAAGCGAAGGACGATTCGTACATTATAGTCGCCATCATCGTTTGGGAAGAAACGGCGCATGCCATTCAATGCCGTCATGGGCAAAGGTTCCACCGTCATCAGAAGCTGCTGCATAACAGAGCAGAATCGCCTGAGTTTTGGGCCTGACTTCGGCACAAAACTTTCTAGGATGGCAGTATACATGTCATCTAAAAGTGACTTGCCCTCGGCAGGGGTGATAGCCATCAGACTCTGGAATTGTTCTTTCACAGTTGCAGCAAATGTATCTTGTTTGATGAACTGGCACGCCAGACGCGCCCATTCGAACAGCCCATCTGACTTGTGAACGATCTGTTCGATCTCCATGTCACCAATCTGATTAAGGCTAACAAGTTCCTTTGAGACAAACAGACTGATGTCGCGCTGTGCGAACTTGGCTGGGACGTCGTCCAGGCATATCGCTCTGACGTGCTTGGCACCATCTAGAGCACCTTCAATATCTGGCAGACGTCGGGATGTTATCAGGATCCGGAAACCAGGCAAGTTCGCGGCTTCTGTCGATGACAGAAGAGATAGAATATGCTTCCTGGATGAGGCCTGCCCGCTTTCATCTAACGCATCGATGACAACTACCACATTTCCGACGATAGCATCCGTAGCCTTGGACAATGGCTCCAAGATCAGTTTCTGCCATTGCTGCAACAAGTCAGGTGTCGTCTTTAGAGTGTGGTCCTCAGCGAGAACACAGGCTAATGCCCGTCGGAATGCAGGGTACTGGCCAGCGAGATCGCGGGCAATAGTTGTCAGCAACTTCTCCTCCCGATGCTCCGCCTGCCTGTCACGGGAAAAACAGAAGCATGACCCGAGCCCTCCCATATCCTTGAGCCAAGATGCAACAGTATGGGCGATAGCAGATTTTCCCCTTCCGGCCTGCCCGTGGAGCCACAAAATGCATGGGGTGTCGCGGTTTACCCAGCTGATGATCTCCTGCAGGATCTCTTTCCTCGTATCTTCTAAACATTTCTTCATCGTATTCAGGCCCGCGCCAGCAGCATAAGCCATGCCCTCCAAGTTCAAGTCCTCAAGGATGTGGTACATATTGATCTGTATGTCCCGGGTCTGGCAGTCTCGGTAATGTTGCATCAACTCGTCTAGCATCTTTGTGTAATCGGCGGTGACAGTCTGTGTTTCGGACATTATGTTCTTTCCGAGCCTCCGCCCTGAGAAGGTATGAGATGATGAGAGTTTCATGACGAACGATGAAATGGACCCACAAAAGTTTGTTGTTTCAGAGTAACCTTTGATAAACTGTGCGCAGGCACTGATTACCCGCGCAATCTTTGCCAAGGGCCCTCTCGTGCTATTGATGTTTTTGATGATATCGTCTTCCGAAAGGAATGCGTACACAGAGCTGACTTTTCTCAAAAGCTCAGATATCGCCTTATCTAGGTTGACTTGCGCAAGGATCAACTAGCACGAAGAATGCATGAGTAAAGAACGTAGATCAAAGACAAGGAGTCGTACTTGGGAAGCTGCGGTAAGTATACCCAATGCAATCTGGGCATAGGGATGGACCTGCGTGCGGTATAAATTGCAGGATACACGACAGAATAAAATACGCACACTTGAAACAGTGGTGACTACATTATTAAAGATTCGAAGAGGTCCGAGATACGTGTCACTGAAGTTTTGAAGGTCAGTAACGGCAGTATTCGCCTGTGCGCCCATATTAACAGCAATTTCGCCAGCACGTGGGATGCGGGATATTCTTTCAAGCTGCTGTTCAGCAGCATCCATGTCGTCACCTAACGAAGCTGGGAAAGGATCAGGCCCTGCTTGACTGATCGGCACTTCAGTCTGTGAAACATGCATGCTTAGTATGATTGTGGGTTCTGGATGTCGTAGATCACTTACATTATCACTTTGAACAACTCGCGATGGTTCTGAGTCCTCCTGGGTGCCTGCGGTTGTAATGGGGTTGACAGAGGAACTTGACTGGCCTCGGTGAGACTTGTTGAAAAGACTTTTCAATTTGCTCTTAAAGCCATGATCCGATTGCCCAGTATTTGATGAAATGCCTCCAGAAAGAGCCTTGGCCTTCCCGTGCGACTTGTTTTTGGACGATTCATTAGTCTGATGCGTTGGCAATGACAGATTGCTTACTGGGAGAACGTTAGGCGCTGAGGGTGACTGTCCAAGATTCGGGAAATGGCGTCTTTTTGGCGGGTTTTGGGTCATCGGAGAGATAGCCTGAGTGCGACGGTTTGAGTTGGATTGTAGCGTTGTTAATTGGGTATTGAAACGAGCAGTGATATCGGTGTGGATGGGTAATAGGTTGCAGGGTGTTGAGACTACGGTCGTCGAGACAATCCAGCCCCATGCCATAAAAGGAAAAGTAAAGATCACTACGCCGATCGAGCGTCGTGACAACAGTATTGATAATTCACCGAGACATAAGGTGAGACTGAGACAAGCGGGGACTGAGGTCGGAGTGAGTCCCACTCCGCCTCTACAGAGAAAATGAAATATGCGTCAGACATATATACGGGTAGCTACCAGAGATGAAATATAACGAAGAGACGAGAACTCTGCTCGTCGCCCTGCATCGTTGTCCAATCCGTGAGGCCCGTAAACTCATACGAAGGTCTTCGGTACCCGTACCTCGCTGGTAGTGTCTGTTTAGGAAACCGCTGCTTGCTTATCAGGTTATGAGCCCCGGTGCTCAGGCCTACCAGTCGACGCACCATAGCGACACGCAGGTCCACGAGGAGGAATCCGAGAGCTCCAGAGATGTCGGGCCAGGCTCCACCCGACAGATCGCCGATGAGGGTCGACACCCAGGGAGAACCCCCTACAATGCCAGGGGGAGCATCCGCGCTAGCTCCAGCGCCGGCAGCCCCTACAACGTCTATGATGGCGCCAACGTCACCTGTGGCGACGACCTCGTTAGCGACGACGATCCCTTCGACTTCGACGACATTACCTGCAACACATGCCACCGTGGCACCCATGTCTACGACGCCTGCTGGATCACCAACGCCCGCCACGACGACAGTCTTGGGGAAACGAAAAGAAAGGGACGTGCCGAAAGAAAAGGAGAAAGAGTTGAGGTTAGAGAAGGTAGAGAAGCTGACGAATGATAATTGGTCGGCGTGGAAAAAGAAGATCGCTTCCGCACTCCAGGCACATGGCCTATACGAGACCGTCACTGGGAATGATGTAAAGCCGCCAGAGGAATGGGCGGATGAGGTAACAGCGTGGAAGAAACGGGATTATCACGCGCATGCGATTATCTTATCTAATCTCTCTAACGAGCAGACTATCCACGCCCGCCTCCCGGGCCAGGAGACTGCCGCTAACTTATGGAAAAACTTGCACATTGTGCACGAGACCCGTGGTCAACAATCTATCGCCGCGATACGACGGGATCTATATGGATATAAAGCCGATGACGATACGGATATTCCCGCGCATATTAATAAACTGCGCGACTACCAAAATCGCCTATACGAGATGGGTGACATAATCCCTGATCCCCAGTTTCAAGCAATCCTCGTGTCATCGCTTCCCTCTTCGTGGGATAGCTATACATCGGGATTTATTGGT
The DNA here is from genome assembly GCA_024613145.1 of Pisolithus marmoratus. Taxonomy (NCBI): domain Eukaryota; kingdom Fungi; phylum Basidiomycota; class Agaricomycetes; order Boletales; family Pisolithaceae; genus Pisolithus; species Pisolithus marmoratus. The sequence goes on along the minus strand of JANFAE010000327.1, from coordinate 5,283 downwards.
GGATCTCACTCTCAGGCGACTCATATCTCTACGCAGGAAATAATCTCCCTCATTCGTGTCGAGTGGGAGCGCCGCCGTAGAGAAATAAAAGGGGACGCCGCTTACCGTGCCAAGGGTGCCGAGAAAAGGAAGCGAAAGGCTACTACCCCCGGCCCCTGTGACACGTGCGGTCTCACTAATCATAAAACGTCCCAGTGCCGTCACAAAAATAAACCGAAGTGCGGCTACTGTAACAAATTTGGCCACACTACACGTGAGTGTTGGACCAATCCGGATAACGACGAAAGGAGGCCAAAGCGCCCGCGACCGGATAATAAGGACCGAGATAAGAAGCGGTCTAAGAAAAGTACTGGAAAGTCCGAAAAGGCGCATCGCGTCGTTGAAGAGCAGGACTCCAGTAGTGATGTAGCGTTCACGTCTCTCGAAAGTGTATTAACAGAGTCTGACGAATCCGAGACCTATTCTGCTTATGAGTGGCTGGCAGATAGCGCTACTACATCACATATATGCGCCCAAAGGGATGCATTCATAACATATGAGCCGCTCCAAAATAAAACAGTGTCCGGCATAGGGGATAACCCCGTACCTGCACTAGGACACGGGACAGTTGCCGTACACAGTGTGATAGATGAACAGACGGTTACTGTTCACTTGCGTGACACACTCCATGTGCCGTCGTCACCTAATAATTTATTTTCTATTGGTCGCTTAGACGGACAAGGTGGCCGCTCCATATGTGGAGGAGGCCGTATCCAACTGCAAAGCGCCTCTGGAAGTACGATTGCTATAGGCAAACGTCAAAATCATTTATATAAATTGAATTTTACTATGGCTACGAGCCAGAACCAGAGTTATCGCGCAGTAAAGACGCATTCATGGAAAACCTGGCACAAAAGATTTGGCCATATCGGGCTTAGTGGACTCCGGAAGCTTTTCCGGAAGAAACTCGTCACAGGCCTCGATGTCAATGACACATCATCAGATCTCGATTGCAACGCGTGCACTGCCGCTAAGCAAACACGTGAGCCATACCCACACGAAGCAAGTCACCGTGCCACAACGCCGGGAGAACTTATTCATACAGACGTGTGGGGACCCGCTCGAACAATATCGGTGCACGGATATCGATACTACGTATCTTTCATTGACGATGCGACAAGGTACGCTACGACGTACTACTTGAAAAATAAGAGCGATACGCACGAACGTGTCAAGGAGTATGTGAAAACGTTGGAAAGACAACATAACATACTAGTAAAATGAATCAGATGCGATAACGGTACGGAGTACATCAATAGCGCTCTGACGAACTGGTGCAAGGAACGAGGCATCGTACTAGAGCCCACTGCACCGTATTCCCCACCACAAAACGGCGTCGCCGAAAGATTTAACCGAACCGTGGTTGAACTAGGACGCGCCATGATCATCGCGCAGAATCTGCCCGCATCGCTATGGTGTGAGGCGATAAGTCATGCGGTATATGTCCGCAACCGTGCCTGGACACGTACCTCCGAGGTGACGCCCTACGAGGGCTGGCATAAACGAAAACCAGACGTATCGCACCTCCGAGAATTTGGGACACCGGTGTGGATCTTGGACGAGAGCCCGTCCACTTCGAAGCTACAGGCCAAATCCCACCCGTATCCTTTTGTAGGTTTCCTAGATGGACCACGCGCCGTTCAGTACTTCGATACTCGAACGAAACAAATAAAAACCTCTCGGAACTATAGGTTCCACCATAACGATGAACTGCCCGCGCCAGACTTGCAGCCCGCAGGGGGAGGCAGAGAGAGCGAGCAGCAGAAGTCAAGCGACGAAAGGGACAGCTCGGGTTTAAAGATCCGACTGAAAAGGAAAAGTCAGGAACAACACGTTACGCCCACGAGGCCGAATAAACGGACTAAATCTGTACATGAATACAGTGACGTCCCATTACCTGATTTAGACTGACAGCTCAGAAATAGATGAGAACTCAGATAATCGTGATCTCTCATCTGCAGAGCGCGTCTACCTAGCATTTAACGAATCTATGTTAGGTCAGGGTGACCCTAAGACCCTACGTGAGGCTAAGGAATCGCCCGACTGGCCGGAATGGGAAAAAGCCATACAGGCCGAGCTACAACAACTACGAGATAAGGGTACGTGGGAACTGGTTGATCCACCGAAGGACCGGAAACCCATATCCAATAAATGGGTATTTACCCGAAAATACGATAAGGAGGGAATACTCCAAAAATACAAAGCGAGATTGGTCGCTAAAGGGTATTCTCAGGTACCGGGTATGGACTATAATGATACATACTCACCCGTGGTAAGATTAGAGACCATACGTCTTATCTTATCACTAGCCATTGCCCAGAATTGGGAGATCCAACAAATGGACGTCAAGGGGGCTTATCTAAACGGTAAATTAAAAGAAGAAATTTATATGGAACAACCTGAAGGCTACGAAGACGAAACAGATCGTCTATGCCGCCTAATTAAAACATTATATGGACTAAAGCAGTCCGGGCGAGAGTGGAACGAAGAATTTAATAGTCAACTACAGACTGTTAAATTCGGTCGTCTCTATGCCGATCCGTGCGTCTATATCCGAAAGACGGAGAGCACGATCGAAATAATTACAGTATGGGTTGACGACCTAATACTTATAACTAATACTCTCGTGCTAATGGACAAGCTGAAAACCCAATTACAAGGGATGTTCGAGATTACTGATCTCGGCGATCCAAGCAAAATTGTTGGGATCGAGCTTTCGCGTGACCGAGCCGCAGGTACCATCACACTCACTCAAACAAAATACATCGAGGGATTGGTACAAAAATACGGCCTGGAGAATGCGAACACGGTGAAAACGCCGCTCGACCCGGGAACAAAATTAACTAAAAATACTTCCGCGGGAGAGAATCCCCAAAATAGCTATGCGACATTAATAGGGCACCTAATGTATGCCTCTGTCGCAACACGACCTGATATTACATACGCTGTCAACCGGCTTGCGGCCTTTACCGCAAACCCGGATATGTGTCATTGGACAGCGGCTAAAAGAGTCCTAAGGTATCTAGCAGGTACCAAGGCTGCCGGGATAGCATACCGAGCAAACCCGTCAGCCAATAACCACAATGAGATAATTATGTATTCCGATGCCGACTTCGCTAATGACGAAGATCGTGTATCAATATCTGGCTACGTATCAATCCTTAATGAAGGAGCGGTCACGTGGTATTCCAAAAAGCAAAGCCATGTCGCCCTCTCTACGGCAGAGGCCGAGTACACTTCAATGGCAAATGCCACGCGCGAAATAATATGGCTAAGAAACCTGTTAAGTGAACTCGGATGCCCGCAGAAAGGAGCCACAGCGCTCTATGGTGATAACCAGTCGGCGCTTGCTATTGCTAAAAATGCACAGTACCACCAAAGATCGAAGCATTTTGATACGCGAAACCACTTTATTCGCGATTGTGCAAAAAGAGAAATAATCGAACTAAAATATTGTCCTACGGCCGAGATGACGGCCGATATATTCACAAAGACCCTACGAAGGGATAAACACGAATATCATTCGAACGCCATGGGCATGAACCTGGCTTGAGGGGGAGTGTTGAGACTACGGTCGTCGAGACAATCCAGCCCCATGCCATAAAAGGAAAAGTAAAGATCACTACGCCGATCGAGCGTCGTGACAACAGTATTGATAATTCACCGAGACATAAGGTGAGACTGAGACAAGCGGGGACTGAGGTCGGAGTGAGTCCCACTCCGCCTCTACAGAGAAAATGAAATATGCGTCAGACATATATACGGGTAGCTACCAGAGATGAAATATAACGAAGAGACGAGAACTCTGCTCGTCGCCCCGCATCGTTGTCCAATCCGTGAGGCCCGTAAACTCATACGAAGGTCTTCGGTACCCGTACCTCGCTGGTAGTGTCTGTTTAGGAAACCGCTGCTTGCTTATCACAGGGCATAGGCATGCATGCGCCCGTGGTGGTTGATCACGTGGTTGGGATTACCTCGCTCCACTTCCATGCCATCCGCACGTAGGTCTGCATCTAATACTCGGATGGTGATAGCTGACACAACTTGCAATCTAGACTCGCTGTTTTTCTGTCCTCAGTGGGGGACGTTGCTGTCTGCTCCAATAGATGATGCGCCTACCTTCGAATGCGAACAATGCCATCACTTAGAGCCCACATAATGTACGTTACAGCGCGTCCATCGAAACAAAGCAATTCTGTGACTATCGATCGCTCCCTGTACAGCCTACGAGCACATCGAAATCGTAACCCCACCCCCATCCGGACGCATTCCCCTCTGCACTCCGGCAGACACGAAAGACGCAAACTAAGAAACACCAAGGAAAAGTCTTGCCCAAGGTATGGCCGCTATCGGACCACTCGGATCACGCAACACCGCACGTCGCTAAACGAGTGGTTCAGGGTAATCCTTGTACTTACAGATCACATGCTAGGTCTCGGAAAAGTGTCCTGCATGTGGGTACATGGAAGCGTATTACGAAGAAAAACAGGCAAGCCTCCTCTCCTCCCTGTTGTTTGTTCTCTATTGTTAATGTTCGCGAACCTCTAGATGCGAAGCGCAGACGAAGGATCGACGATTTTGCATACGTACGCTATACCTTGCAATCCTATAGATTGCATGCCCACACTGGCGACAAGTCCGTGTCGTGCAGGTACGGCTGGAGAGTGAATAATTGACCAACGCCGTGCGCGAATGCTCCGGTGACTGTGGTTACGACTATACATACACCCCAACACTGCAAAAGAGCGCCACGACGCCAAATCCCCCAAATACACTTGCAAGCATTGCGACGTCCAACTCTCGAATCGGGGCAGTTTTGGGGAGTCTATGGGAATACTATAGTTCGGTAATGGTCTGGATGGTAGTACAACTTGGAATGCGCACGTCGAGAAATAGGATGCAAGGGCAAACGTTGACGAGACTAGAATGAGAGCTAGTAAGGCTAAGAATGGACACAAGGCGAGAACGAGGGAAGTGACTTGTGGAGGGTCTTTTCAACGGCTCACCACCGCACGGCACTCCCGTCTCTCAGCCTGGCCAGCCAAGTTCACATCGCTACGCCCTCTCAGTCTCCTCTTCCTTGTATGGTCCTCCTTTGTCCCGCCTCCAAATACCCAAGTAGCACTCCCCAACCTCCTCCTTCACAGCTGCTGACCATACTCGTTAATCTCGTAGCGACTGCTGTTCCTTCATGCGAATTCCAAATATGATCGCACCTGTTCGAGGGTGTCGGCGCAGGCGAGA